>ML781943.1:718117-766485 GCA_009831015.1 Picea engelmannii
CGATCCCACGGTCTCGCTTCTCGTGACGTCGCGCCTCGGTCGTTAATCGTCCCCCCTCCTGAGACCCAAAGTCCCGAGGTCGCGAGGCCCGAAGTCGCGTGCTCCGTCAATGACCGTTGAACCCTGATAAGGAAAGAAACGGTGGCCGAGGTTAACCAACTCGTCCTCACGACTCCCGGCTAAATGGGCCAGTCTCTCCCCTTCTCTGTCCAAGGTATTTCGCCTCAGTTTCGCTCGCACTCTAAGGAGTTCTCTGGAGTCTTTTCTCCCTTCATAATATTCCTTCCTGCTATGGTCATCATAACCGATCACTGTCTCTTCAAGCAACCCTGCGACTGCACCATCCCTGACTCAACCCGACTGCACCCCGCAGAACTCCTGGCTGTCTTGAGAAACAACTGAAACCTATTCTTACGCACCTAGTTCCTTATCCTTCCACATAATCAAGTATACAGCATATGAAAGAAGGACATAGCTAAGAATCAAATGCAGAGACAAAATCCCATCAACACCCAGGGGATAATCACACCCATGAATGGATTTCTGCTCCGCGACCTCCGCGTTGATGTAAGCCAGAGTCTAACTGTGAGATCTCTTCGACGCACTCTATGCGGAAAGACTCGACTGCACTCGATGCAGGAATCTCCAGGCACAAACAGAGAAACATTTGAAACTCATTTATCTTTCTCTTAGATTTCTAACTTGGTATGAAATCACATATGCAGCATATAGAAGGAAAGCATAAAAGAAAGCTACCATGCAACAGCATAATATTAACAAGACACAGAGAATAATCGCAGCCATGACTTGAATCAATCTTACTATTAATTCACGAACTGTACATGGGGACTCTTCACAAGTTCTCTGCTTGTTCTTCCTTCTTCCTCCTAATGCTCTCTCTGATCTCAGATCTCTTGCTCATAATAATGATAATACAGAAAAGGAGGGTGCCTATATTCAGTTTTCCCTCACAAAAGCTAAATTGTCTAATCTACACTTAATGACCCTATCTACCTATATCCAATCTAATCTTTCTGCATTAATATCTAATAAGTGTTCCTGTTGTACAAGGACGAGAGCTTATCTGCTCCAGGTCCCAATTGATACATAAGTACGCCTAAATATGGATTCTTTTATTCAATCAGCGGCGCTCCTCAAAATAGTCACGACCGTGACCCTGACGTCTCCCTTTGAAGTCTTTTCCATCTTCTCGTGCAGGCGCGCACGACGAGGTGCGGATGCTCCTGCATCAGGTGACGTGGTCTACCGACGTGAGTTGGATCAACGGTCTAGATCTCATGTTGATCTGACGGTTCAGATTCAGTCGGGATTTCACCTTGGCTTTAACGGCTGCCACGTATCTAGACGAATAGATGGTCCAAATCACTTCTTAAATTAACGGCTGCGATCAAATCGCGAAATCGCATATCGCGATTTCGGGGTTTTCGTTGTCATTGTTCTTTGAATTATGAAGTCCCGATCCCCGAATTGCCGATAAGGCTTCCTGGCTGCCACGTGTCCATACAAATGAACAGTCCAGATCCCTGCTTGATTAATGGTTGCGATCAAATCGCGAAATCGCATATCGCGATTTCGGGGTTTTCTTTGTCATTGTTCTTTGCATTATGAAATCCCGATCCCCGAATTGCCGATAAGGCTTCCTGGCTGCCACGTGTCCATACAAATGAACGGTCCAGATCCCTGCTTGATTAACGGTTGCGATCAAATCGTGAAATCGCATATCTCGATTTCGGGGTTTTCTTTGTCATTGTTCTTTGCATTATGAAATCCCGATCCCCGATTCTCCGATGGATTATCTCCCTTGCAAATTCTGCAGATCTGACGGCTATTGGTCTTTCGGGAAATTTGGATGGGATCCGACAGTCACCATCTTCCTTCTTCTCTGTAAACTTCTGCTGCGCGCGTTTTCTTCAATGCGCATGTTTTCTTCAATGTTGTTCCTCCTGTGCTTTTACGTCCAAATCCCCAAATTCTGCATATCCTGCCATTTATGTTGTTGCCATCAAAGACAACAATCATCAACACGCATTCGTTGCTTGTTTAATATTTGCCAACAGGTTTGTGGTCGGGACGTTTCTCAAACGTTGATAGATGAAGGTTTGTCCATTAGTATTTTGTCCTCTTTTGCTTGGCAAGCTTTGGGTTGTCCTCCACTTGCACCAGTTACGCAGAATTTGTTAGCTTTTAATAGAAGAACTAGTCAACCGTTAGGGACCCTTCCTCAGTTTCCTGTAACTTTGGGAGGGAAAACTGTCTTTATTGACGTCATGGTAGTCCAAGACCCTTTGGATTTTTATTTACTCCTTGGGAGAGATTATGTCTATGCTATGAAAGCCATTTTGTCTACTCTTTTTCATGTGATATCTTTCCCTCACGATGGATGAGTTGTCACTGTTGATCAACTTTCTTTCATTGACCCTGCTTGGATTTCCTCCCTGAATGGTTTTTATATGCAGACGGTATCACCCCACCACAGGTCAATTATGTGGCATTGTCACCCATGGCTTCAACTTCTGATGACTTAGATCCAGTAGTTGACATGGTGATCTCTTCGATAGGGTTGTTAGAGCATGATCTCCTTACCCCTGTCGAGACCCTCGACATGGTGTCCTTCCAGAGTGTATTTCTTCCTTCTAGTGAAGACCTCTTGGAATCCATGACCGATTTTTGTCCCTTGACATGGTGTCATTCCAGAGCATTGTCCTCTTGGAATCCATGATCAAGAAGAGAGGTTCGAGGATAGTTTTTGCGTCTCTATGGCAACCTCATTAAAAAATGAAACAGAGGTATTTGAGAATGGTTTTTTGATTTCAAGCTCATTAAAAAATGAAACCACTTATGAGGATATTTTTTTTCATCTCTGTGGAAACCTCGTTAAAAAATGAAACATAGGTTACGAGCATAGTTCTTGTTTCTATGTCAAGCTCGTTAAAAAATGAAATAGTTTTTCCCTCTCTCTGTTTGAGTCAAGTCCTTCATCTAGTATTGTTCTTCGTCTAGTATTTGAAGCTTCATTTCATTCTCCTTTGCAGTTGAATGAAATGAATCTTGGGGGGCATTTGCTTACAGACTTTGGACTTCATGTTGAAGTTTGAGCCACTAGCTTCTTAAGCTGGGGGCCAAGTACCAACCATGCGTTGGGAAGTTGCAACATAGTTTTCTATGGTTCAAGCTTGTGTAAAAATGAAACCACCTACATCAAGCATAGTTTCCTCTAGTTCAAGCTTGTCTAAAAATGAAACCAGGTCCAAGCATAGTATTGTTTAGATTTTAAGCTTGTGTAAAAATTAAAATCTATCCCAAGCATAGTTTTGTTTTGTTTTAAAGCTTGTGTAAAAATGAAAACAATCTCGAGCTTAGTATTTTTTCTTTCTCATGCTAGTAAATACATGAGAATAAGTTACCGAGCTTAGTATTATTTCTTTCTCGTGCTCGTAAATCAATGAGAATGTAACCGAGTATACTTTTATCACTTTTTCAGACTCGTAAAGGTTATACAAAAAAGGAACCCCCTGGAGTTCCCTTTAAGCTCTTTTCAGACTCTCTAAACATGAAAAGATTGCCGAGCGACCTTTTTATTTTCATGCTCGATAAAGTATATGAAGAAAGCATTTGGTGAGTGATAATTTATCTCTTTCTTCAGTCTCATCAGACTATTTTACGAAAAAGGAACTGAGAGAGTTCTCTTTTAAGTGTTTTTCCAAACTCTATAATCTTGAAAAACCTGCGAGTTTTCTATCTCTGGACTCGTTAAACAAACATTGACAAACTCGTGATGGGACCGAACCACTCCTTCTTAGGGTTCGTTAAACATACTCCGAGGGACTTGTCTGAAGGATGAGCTTACATCAACAAGCATATGTTATCCTCCTCAAGCTTGCGTAAAAATAAAGAGGTACTTGCCAGAAATGGTGGGGGAAAGTTTGGGAAAGGGATATGTTTCATCTTCGTATTGATTGGTAGTAAGTGTCACTCTTGAACATGACACCCCCTATTCATCATTTGAAGCCGGTTTGGGAAATCCATTTGTCTCTCATTCGATTTGCTACAAGGTCATTCTCTGTGTCGTCTTTGAGTCAATGTTGCCAAATCATTAGTCGTGTCGTTCATATATTCAAGAGAAGTCCATATGAAACCTATCTTGAGTCGGCCATCTATAGTTATCCATTCTTTTCATGTCGGCCTTCCCTGTGTCCGGTCCAATGTGAAAAATGCTCAGTTTTACCTTCAAACTATGTTACTCATTTCGTTTCATTGATGGGGGATACATCAAGGCCCTCATGTGATGATTTTTGTTCCGTCAACTTCAGCTCATTATCTGGAATCAAGACTTAGAAATTATTTGGTACCTTGGAACTTGCATGCCTCAATGGTGGGTTTCCTCGCTTTCGACAGTGGGTTTACATCATTGACCCCTGATCAAAAGATTCCATCGGATGTTCAACATCAACTCATTTATTCACACTCGATGGATTGTACTATGGTACCTTGGGAGTCATTGACATCAATGGTTATTTTCCCTCACACTTGTTAACGGTTTCATCATTGACTGGTAATCAAGTGGTTTCTAGGATGTTCGACTTCAACACATGTAATCACATGGTTAGATTCATACTTTGGGTGATGGGATTGAAGACCCTGGATATTATCTTTGTGATCCAGGTTGCAATGGAGTATGTATAATTTACGACACATAGATCCACTGTGTATGTTTCGTGGCTATGTCATCTTGATTTGAAATTTCTCGCATATATCCACAGTGTATTCCAGTGGCTATGCTATATTTTGACGGCATGGATCCATAGTGTATGATTGGTGGCCATGACCCATGTCTATAATGTCATCATTCTGTGATCTGAGTATGGGAATGCCTACCTCAGAATTGGTATATATGATATTTTGTAGATGCTTGGTTGTTTGCAAGTTTTTGATTAGGTGTGCTCCTAGTTCCTGACACACACATGCAGCTTACAAAGTCTATCGGCTATCACTGGTTCCAACCTCATACTTTGGGGGGCATTCTGTTACCCATGTTTTTGGTCATCATGATGATGTATTGATGATGGTGTACTCAGACTCTTCATTATAACTTTCTCTTGAGAAAAGTTACCTTCATCTCTTTCCAGAAATCACATTTTTGAGGACTATTCGCAGGCCACTAGTATATTTACTTGCGAGAATGCATGATTCTCGCAGGCTGCTTTAAGCCAACGTGCGAGAAGTTTGCACTGTGTTGAATTGCTAGCGTGTGAACTCTTTCTAAAGCAAGGAAAAAGATGAATTCTCGATGCTTCTAGAACATAATCTTCTAGAAGGATGAGATGGCATTCAAATGGTTATCCTAGTACTAGATTCCCTGATATTTTGGGATCATTCTTATCCAAGTAACTAATTCATTCTCTCCTATATATTGAGGGAATTCTCATGGAAAAGGTTAATCAAAGAAGCAAGCAAGGTTAAGCAAGATTCATTGGAGAATTGGTGAAAATAATTATGTGAAGGACTGATGCTACAGCAGCTAAGAAACTCCAACAAGTTTATCAAAGGTGGTTGATCTTCTTCATGCAAGTGAGAAAGTGTGTGTGTCAGAGCCAATGATCATCGAAAGGAAGTTTGCGACATCAAGGCTCAGGTTGTAATCTTTACTTTCCATTAATATGATACAATAATATGTCCCTTTCCCATAAATCTAATTCCACTTTATTGTATAATTCCTTGATCATATACATAGATTGAATGTTGAATAGATTGTGCTTTCTTCACTTTGGTTGGTTTGTGTTGTCTTGGTCTTGACTGCACGAGAGCACTGGAGTGAAGCGGGAGCAACAAAGACCAAAGGAAGCGATAATAGGGTATGTTCTTTGTTCTTGCCTCCTATTTAATTCAATGGTTAGAATCTAGGGAAAGAGTCATATTCTATCTTGCTTTGTTCTAGATCCAAGTGGATCTAGGGAGATCGGTTTGTGTCCGCACTTACGTATTTATCCAATAACAACAACTCAACAGACAACACCATGTACTGATAGGAAGAGCAAAAAACCAGAAACAGGGAGATCCATGCCACAACAAAAAAAACACAAAGTCATTAAGGAAGTCGATATCTAGGCTTTGATAAAGGAATATTTGGAGAATATAGGTGACCAAGTGAAATAATTCATTGACTACGCATTTCAACGTGAAACACATCAACGACAAAAGATGAACAGACACTTGCACGAGAAAATGGTCGAGTTCTGATAACTACTAGAAGAAGAAAACATCACATTAGGGAGATAGACATAGGAGGAACCAATAACAAGCACTACCAAGACTGTAGAGGTAGGTCCAACAATATCTGAGTCCTTAGCATTCACAGGAGAACAATGATTGATTAAGATAGCAATAGGAGCAGTAGAGTTCTCCACGACAAAAATGGAAGAATAGGCCACAACACTAGGTCACATTCACTTAGTGCTATCACAACTACCAATATAATTACTGAAGAAATTATAGATGAGAACGAAAAAAGAGATGAACTCACATGAAGATAATACATCCAACGATATCATTAAGGTTACGATAGAAAATGTCGCATTGGAGATGGAATTCAACAAAATTAAGTAAGAGCACGATGAGAATACAAAGAAAGATAAAGGAATGTAGCAGGCATTTGAGAAGGTTTATGAAGAACTTCCAAAATCTCAAACAGAGAAGGAGAGCCCTGTCAAATACCAAGTAACGAAGATAAGTGAATCAATTCATGGATTCCATGCACGAATGATCGACCTAGAAGCACGTATGAAACTAAGAAATCCACCTAAAGAGAGGGAGAAAAGGGAGCATACTGCGACAACAATGGTGGAAATAATAAAGACTATAGAAATAGAATGTGCTCAACTTTATACAGAAACCGTGGGTGCTTGGACATAACTAAGTGAAGATAAGTAGCAACAAGAGATAAACTAGAAGATACAAGTTTCATAGGAAATGATATAAAGATTCAAAGTAGTGATGGGCACATTACCACTAGCATAGGTCATAACAACGATGAATGAGAACATAAAGTTGTATTCATAAATGAATTAGCTAAGGGAATATTATCACGCTCGTTCACAATGGATAGAAATACTACAGGATGAAGCATACAAAGTGACAACAACCTTAGTAAAAACTCAAGGCATCATCAAAAAATAAGTTGATGAAAGTGTTAAGAATATCTAGGCTTGGATCACTGCAGAAACAGTTGACCAAATTTTTCAAAAGGAACTAGAGTTTAAGGACAAGGTTATGACAACAAAGGAAACCTTCGAAAAATTCATTGTGCACTAGAAGAAGGCCTGAGTGTTTCGGGACGAGCCAGAGATGAGCATTG
The DNA here is from genome assembly GCA_009831015.1 of Picea engelmannii. Classification (NCBI taxonomy): domain Eukaryota; kingdom Viridiplantae; phylum Streptophyta; class Pinopsida; order Pinales; family Pinaceae; genus Picea; species Picea engelmannii. The sequence goes on from ML781943.1 coordinate 725,490, forward strand.
GGGGCCTATTGGACAGGCATTTTAGATAATTTTTGGTATCAGAAGTTATAATATGGACCAGAGTATGCAATGAGAGCATACTTTAAGGATTCAAAGTGCACGACAGGAGGAAGCACGATGGAGTGACACACAAAAGGAAGAAAACAGTTATAGACCATTGGGTTTTTGGGACATTCTTTCCACTTTGTAATGAGATTATCCTTATTTTTATGTATAAATATGTAATAGGTTTTTTGGTAGAGGGTTTATAAATTTTTTAGGGTTCGACATATGTGAAGTTCTTAATGCCTTTTTGGTAATTTGAGTCGAGCGTTGGAAGAATTTTTGAGGTATGACCGAGGAGTGAGGCTCACAATGTAGAAAAATGGATAGGAAGTGTTTGGGGTAAGTTTATTGTTTAATATTTTGTAGCACAGTGTGCAAGTGTAAGAGGATTATCAATGACTAATAAAAGAAGCCATTCGTTGTGGACATATCCCAAGTTGGGTGAACCACACTAAACCTATGTCTTGTGATGTGTTGTGTTTTCATGTTATGATTTTTACTGCTATGGATCGATGATGATAAATGCTTAAGTATGATTAATGTGTTAGTTATACATGATGATATAATGTCATGCACTGAAGTAACTAGTAATTGAATGAATGTTAATTGGCAGAATGTCTCGCATAGAATATAATGAGTGTTAGTTAATTGTTACGTAATGGAAATTATACACATGAGTAAATGTTATTAAATAAATTTTGAATGCCACACTTCCTCTCATCACTGTAGAACCTTGGTTTTCATATCTCCTCTAGATGCCTTGGGTGCGACTTCACTTTCTCTGCAGGTGATGCCAAAAGGGTCAGTGTCTGCAGGTTTTTTTGGTATATTGATGATTAACCCTGGGTTTTCCCATTTCAAGCCAATAATGAACACATCGACTAGGACCATGGTTTAGTGTGATATACTATGGTTTACTATGGTAGACCTTGACTCCATGGTTGACCATGAGTGTGAATATGGTTGGCCATTACCATTGTTAACCCTGCTAGACATTTCTTCACTTTGGTTTCCTATGGTTGACCATGACATCATCTAACCATGACCATGGTTAAATATGGTGTTTTGGTTGACTGTGACATCACTTAACCATGACCATCATTAAATATGGTGTATCTTGGTTGACCATGACCATGGTTAATTGCGATTGACCTTGGTTTACCATGAAAATGGTTAATTATGGCTGACAATGACCATGGTTAACTTCCATAGACCTTATTTGAATTTGGTTTACTATCATTGACTATGGTTAACCATGGTAGAGCATGACCATCACTACAATTGAATGTTGTTGAAATTGACCATGGGTGACTATGGTTGACCATGGTTGACACAACAATGTATTTATGTATTAATTAATTTAAAGTTAACAAATTAATGTATTTGTGTATTAATGCATTAATTAATAGACCATTATGTTTGATCATGTTTTACCTTCACTGTGGTTGACTATGGTTTACCATGTGCATGGCTCACCTTCATAGAGCATGTGGAGCTGAATATTATGGGCCATGTTGATTATGTTTAACCATGGGTTACTATGGCACTATCACATTGCAATTTTGAACAAGTTTTGTTTTTCATATTGTGACATTAGGTTTTGTTTTTCACATGACATTAGTAGGTTATGGTCATCATATTTCGATGTATGGTTTTTTTTGCACATTATGGTGTTGGAATAGGTTTTCAACATTATCGAATTGGAATATGTTTGTCATATTATCAAGCACTTTTACTAAATTTGTTTTCCACTTGTCCATGGTTGACCATCATTGACCAAATTGGTAGTTGATCATGGAATTCATTGACCGTAAGAATTATTTTCCATGACCATGGTTGATTGTGAGCATGGACAAGCAATTTTGACTAGGGATAATTGGCATCGACCATTTCCTAAGTTGAACCACGATCATGGTTGATAAATGGTTGACCATGACCATGACCGTTGTTCACCATGGTTGGAAATGACAGTGAGAGTTTTTGAACAAATCACTGGTTCATAATGTACATATATTGACCATGACAATGGCCAACATTTACCATCAATAACTAAGGTTGACCTTGGTCAACCATGACCATATTTCGACATTAGTTGACTATGTTGAGATTCTTGTTGTTCAACATGGTGATTATGTAAGACAAGTGTTCATGACAATGTGACATTAGGAGTTTTTCATCATAATATGATGTTCATAAATGTTTATGATGGTGTGGCATCGGGAAATTATCATCATAATGAGACATTGGGAGATTTTGGACACTTTACAACATTGGGATATGATCGTCACAATGTGACGTCAAGAGATGTTGAACACATTCCAACGTTAATAAGTTATTTTGAGAGTGTAAGAGTAGGGAAATATTCTTGACATTGCGACATTGGGAATTCTTCGGCCATGACCATGAGCAAGGTTTCCTGAATTTCTAGTTGATAAAAATCTTCATCGACCAAGTTTGACTGTGACCATGGTTTAAGATGACTATGGGTGGTTGTGAGTATGGTTAACCAAGGATTCCAATGGATGATTGTGATTGAACATGACCTTGGTTGAACCACGACCATGGTTGATATATAGACAACCATGATGATGACCCACATTGACTATGACCATGGCCATGGTTGACCATAACAGTCACAATTGTTGACCAAATTTGGTTGACCATTATACATGTCAATTAATGTACATTATTAAATATAAATTATACATTATTAAATATAAATTATACATCCATATTTGACATTAGTCAACCGATTTCAACTAATGGTTAACCATTATATGTCCACATGTAAACAAATTATTATGTTAAGATGATCTTATGAGAAATCTCAATATTTTTAGAATAATTCAAACTTGTCTCTAAATAAACTAAACTATGAGACTCTCAAATGATTTTTTATTTGATAAAATAATTATGTAAATTAAAATAAGAAATGGATACAAATTACATTGACATTTATTTGAATTATAAAAATGAAATTATCTTTTAAATTTATAAAATAAATCTAAAAATATATATTACAATTTTTTTTTTTCATATATATATATATATATAATTTGTAACTTTTGGTGTGGGTAAGATCTATTTAGTGGGGTTCATCCTTTCATACATTTGGCATTTCTTTGTTAATGTCATGGTACATTGTTAATGCCATTAAACCTTTTAACAATTTTTTTAATTATAAAAGATTTTAAGTTTATAATTTATATATATATATATATATATATATATATATATATAATAAAAATTAGAAAATAAAAAGAAAGCTATGTCATGAGGAAACAATTGATAAATAATTATACAAGTTTAATTAATTTACTTAAGTACATCTTAAAAAAAATATAGAAAAGGTCATATGATATTTTGATATTTAATAAATTGATTTTAAACAAATTCCTTAATAAATTTAATAAATATATTAAGAAATTTTCTTTTTAAATTTAAGAATATATATATATATATATATATATATATATATATATATATATATATAATTTTGTTATCACAATTTTATTCAACAACTATAGAAAATATATTTAATTTATTCTTTAATTATATTACATGGGCAAGCATCAAGGGTTTCACAAATATGTTGTAGTTCCAAAATTAATGCCTTCATCTTCCACAAAAATGTAAAGTGTGTTGTTGAAGAGGTGGCACGTTTCCTTAGTTATCGTAGATATCATATTTTGTAAAATAATTAAGAATTCCTCTTCTTTAGCTATTTGATATAAAGAGGAACTAAATTTTGAAACATATATGTTTTTCATAATAGATATCACATTTTGTAAAGTAATTAAGAATTCCTCTTTTTTAGCTATTTGATATAAAGAGGAATTAAATTTTGAAACATATATGTTTTTCATAATATTGATTATATGGAATTAGTAGAAAAAAAAAGAGAAGAGAGAACGTAAAACTCCAAATAGAGCTAGAGGCCATGATTGATAAAAAAATTAAAGATACCATTCAAACTCAAATAGAGGATAGATTCTTAGGGTTCAAGAGTGAATTGCAGACAATGAAGGATAGAATTCAAGAAATGGGAAAATATAAACAATCAACTCAAGAAGGAGGGGTTGAAGAAAATCACAACTTGAGAGATAGGATTAAATAGCTAGAAGAAAAACTACCAACAATTTGACCCTCAGTAATATGGAAAACAAATTGGATATCAAACCCATCAAAGAAGAAATGAATAAGCTAATCGAATTGGACATGAGCGTAACAAAAGAGACTTGAACCTCATAATTTTTGGTATAAAAGAACAACAAGAGGAGGATACACTAGCAATAGTAAAAGAATAATTAAAAAATAAATCATAAATTGATACAACTTACCTCATAGAAGCAAAGAGGCTAGGAAAAATAATTGATCACAAAGATAGGTTGATCCATGTCAATGTAAGTTGTAATGACCATAAATATATCATACTTAGTAAATCTCCAAGCTTAAAAGGGTCAAAAATATTTATAAATTAAGACTTCATTCCTAAAGATCAAGCTGAATTAAGGAAGGAAGTTCAAAAGGTAAAAGAAGCCAAGAAAGAAGGAAAATGGACAATAATTAGAAATCGAAAAGCGATTATTAGGGACAAAGATTGAAAGGATAATGATAAATAGGAAGTTAGGACACTTGGGATCCTTTTTTGGAATTGTCGTGGCTTTCCATTGTGCAAAGGTCCTATGATAAGTTGGATCTCGAGTGATATTGATATTGTCTTTCTAGCTAAAACTTGGGAGAATGAGGAGTCTAAGGTCCCTAACATGGAAGGATTTGTCTTGTGGTCGGCATGGAACAAAATATACCACTGTAGAGGGATAGGAGGCATATCTTGTTATATTAGAAAAAACATTTCTCCTCACATTCAACTTCATAAGATTGACCCTCTTAATCAATACATTTGGATCGAAATTTCAGACACCAATGCTAAGAAGATGTATATAGCAATTTGTTATTTTTTACCTATTAATTCTGCTTTTTATAAGAAAAATAATCTAGATAAAAAATGTCCCTATAATAATTTAGAACAAGATAGTTATAATTTGAAAAATGAATGTAATATCCTCCTGCTAGGAGACTTTAGTTCTAGGACTACAACTAAACAAGCTACTATTTTAAGTGATGACTCCAACCATAATCTTTTATGGCTAGATGAGAACCCTGTTTTATCTAATAGCTACAAAAGAAGCTCTGAAGACCTAATTGAGAATTTGTTTGGTACTGAGTTGGTCAAGCTTTGTAGCTCTAAAGACCTAATAATTTGCAATGGAGTAATGAAGTGGCCAAACTCCAACCAAATGACCTATATTCAAGGGCTAAGTAGTAGTGTTGTAGATTATGTGATATCTGATATCCCCGTTTCTAGCCAAATAACAACTTTTAACCTTTTAAATGACCATGAGCCTGACTCTGATCATAAACCTTTAACCCTAGCTCTAAAATTTTCCATGCATAGGAGCACCATTGAAGAGAATTCTGATAATCAAAGGAATTTGCACTTTGAAAGAATTAAAGTTGACATTTTCTTAAAGGATTTAAATAGTAAATTAAACCTCCTAACTTATAAGGACAACATTGAAGAACTCTATCATAATTTTACAACTACCCTTTCCACTTCTATTAACAAGTTCTCTTTCGAGGTGTCCCATAAAAAGAATAATAGAACAACCAACCCGTGGTATGATAAAGAATGTAAAATTGCTAGGAAAGCCATTACAGATTCTTCTAATGAGCCCTTAAAACTCGATAAGATCAATACGTACAAGCCCTAATTAAAAGGAAAAAAAGATACTATATCAAGAAAAGGCAAGAGCAACTTTCACAACTATACAAGTTGGATCCTAAGAAGTTTTGGAGCCAAATTCTAAAACACAATACTAAAGAAAATAATATAATTCCCTTAACGGACTGGAATTCCTACCTTAAAAGTCTTTACGAGTTCCCTAATGCCATGGAAACCATTCCTATCTTCCCTATGAAGGAATAAGTTTTTTATTTAGATGACATAGAGTTTGGGGTTAAGCGGCACACAAATAGGAAAGCTAAGGAGATTGAAGGCTACCAAGTTGAAATTTTTAAAATCAGAGGGCCAATCCTTATCCCTCACATAAACAAGCTCTTCAATTTTGCAGCTAAGCAGAGCTTCCCTAAACTCTGGACGCAAAGCCTCATTGTTCCTATTTTTAAAAATGGGGATAAAAACATTCCCTCTAATTATACGACCATTATGATTAGCCTGATTTTAGCCAAACTTTATGGAATTGTTTTGGAAAAGAAGATTAGCATTTGGCTAGAAAATCACATTAAAAGAGATAAAGGCCAGGCCGGGTTTAGGAGATATCATTCAATTGTGGACCATCTTGTTACCTTTATGATCATTGTAGAGGAGTTCCACAATACTAAAACCAATCTTTTTTGTTGTTTTGTTGACTTTAGAAATGATTTTGACATGGTTCCTAGGAAAAACCTTTGGAATAGGTTGGAAGAGATAAAAGTGCCTCTCGAGTTGAGGGTTGTTGCAATAAGGATGTATGAGAACATTATTGCTAAGTTTAAAAACACTGAGGGCTGGTCAAAAGAGATTAACTGCAATATCGAAGTCAAACAAGGTTGTCTCTTGTCCCCTACCCTTTTTGGCATATACATTGATAAGTCAGAAGAATGCTTGGAAAAACAAGGTTGTGTTGGCCCTACTCTCATTGGTATAGTCATCAATATTCTTCTTTATGCCGATGATATGGCAAGTAGTCCCCATGATCTTGAAAACCAACTAAGAATCCTATCCTCAAGGATTTTTGCTCCAGTATGGGTATGATAGCTAATAATGATAAGACTACGGTCATGATTATTAAATACAATAAGATCCCTTATGATACCTTTGTATATGACAACAACAACTTGGAGGAAGTGACTTCATACTAATATCTTGGAATTGATATTCACCACAAGCTCAATTGGAATTATATCATTGAGAAAAGGATTATTGGGGGATGTAAAGCTTATTATGGGCTTGAAACAAATTGTAAATCAACTGATCTTTGGAGTTGGGATAAGAAGAAACTCATCTTTGAGACTCTTGTTACACCTATTATTTTTTATGGATGTGAATTATGGGGTTGTAGTATCTCTCGTGAATCCTAGAGAAAGATAGAGCAAATTTTATAACCTATAATCTCAAAATTAAAGGAAATACGCCCTATCCCATCCTAGTCATAAAAAAAAGCCTCTCCCCCATTGAGAGCATGGCTATGACTAGATACCTAGTGTATAAGAACAAGTTAAACAACATGGAAGGCAAGACTCTACCTAAAATTGCTTCAAAATCAAGTCATAACCACCATCGACTCAAGCGAGGATGGCATAAAGATGCTCGGTCTTGGCTAAACTATTGGGGAATCATGGAAGAAACCATTTTGCAGAATAAAGATACTATTAAAAAAATGTCAAATCAAAATTTAAGGAAAAAATGTGGTGTGATAAAGAGTTAGAGGAAAAAAGAAAATTAAGGTATTATAAAGATGTAATCAACCCTAATCTAGAAGATCAAAATTATCTATCTGTTTTGCCAAGTGTAAAGAAAAAAGAAAGCATTGCTAAGATAAGAACAAATTCTCACGTGATCCATATTGAAACTGGGCGTTGGTCAATTCCTAAAATACCATGGGGTGAAAGAGCGTGTCACCTTTGTGACACTAAGAAGGTCGAAGATGAAAATCACTTTCTCTTAGATTGGTCAGTGTATACCCATATTAGATCTCATTTTCAAAATATTGATCACACTACCAACCTTCCTAACCTCTTAACTCAACAAAAGTATGGTGATCTTGGAAATCTTCTGTTAATGCTTTTGGAGCACAAAAATAAAATTATAAAGAATCACAAGTAATCACCTACCCTCTTAAAGTTTGATAGACCAATTAGGTCTTAGTGAACTTTAATCATCATCATCATCATCATCATCATTGAAAAAAAATAATATATACACATACAAAATAAAATATTGAGAAAATAATGCTTTATTATTTTTAAATAATAATAATGATAAATAATAAATCACACCATCTTAAATTTATAAAATCCTTCACTTAATTTTTTTTGACGGTTTTAAAATATGATTATAAAGATGAAAGTAGATTTTTATATATTTAAACAATAAAAGTATAACCAAAATTATTTGTAAGTGTATGGAATATATTAAATAAATAACCATAATTAAATCAATTAATAAATAAAAGTATAACCAAAATTTGTAAATGTATAAAATATATTAAAGAAATAATTATAATTAAATCAATAAAAGTATAACTATAATCAATTTGTCTTTTGCACAATGTTAATGTTATGTTCAGTGAACTCTACACTTATTTTGCCTTAAATTTCTCGTATTCCCTATACTGCTTACAGCGACGCCAAGTTTCGCCTGAATGTCAAAGTATTCTCAAATGTAGGTGAATTACCCACATATCTACAACCCTGAGACAATTTCCTGTTTCACCGAGATTCTATTTAGCTCGAGTATCTAGGAATAATTATCTCTAGTACCTACGAGTGTAAATAAAATACAAAAATGGCAAGGTCACCACAACAAAGATTGTCAAGACTTTCACAAACTCAGAAATATAGATGTTATGTGGGATAGTTCAAATGATGCATCATTCTCTTCCAATCTTTAACTTAGATTCCATTTATTAAGCTTCTTATTATATTATAAATTAGCGTATGTTTAATTATTTTTCAATAATTAAGATTTTTATTATATTATAAATTAACTTATGTCTAATTATTTTTCAATAATTAACTTATGTTTAATTACTTTTCAATAAATTAGCTTGTGCTTAATTATTTTCGAAGTGGGAGTAAAATTAAAGGAAATAATAGATTTGACTTCCTTTTTTTAATGTTTTTTCTTACACATTGCTTTGTTCATAGTTGCTTTGTTCATAGTGTTTAAAGTTTTTTAATTTCTTCCTCTTTATATTGCATACATTAACATAATATTTTTATATAATGTTTGATTTTGATGCTTCCAATAGAAATTACAAATCAAAGTTACTTATGTCAATTTTTTTCACAAAACACATTCTCAACTCTTCATCTTAATAAGAACACAATAATAATAATATTTACAACATCAACTTCTTATTTTTCTTAAGAGTGCACTAATAATAATAATATCCACAACAACAACTTCTTATTTTTCATAAGAGTGCACTAATAATAATAGGTATGAATTGTCTCAATTTTCTTTCCCACTATAATTATGCAAAATTGTCTCACAACATTAACTTTTTATTTTTATCAAAAGAACACTAATACTAATAATAATATTGTAATAATAATAATAATAATAATAAGTATAAATTGTCTCAATTTTCTTTCTTTTATCTATGTAAGCAAAATTTATAATTTTTACATATAAATTGTCTCAATTTTTTTTCTTCTATATCTATGCAAGCAAAATTGTAGAAGCTTTTTTCGAACTAGACTTATGTTTGACATCTTTTTAAAAATAAACCATAACTCAATTCCATAATAATAATCATAGAAGTTTAGGGATTCAAAATGCCAATAAACATAATGACCTACAAATAATTGATAATAAAAAGGGAAATAACAAAATGGAAAACAATGAAGTTAAGTTCTTATATTGACTAAAATACAAGATAATTATTTTTGTAGTGGGAAAGGCTCAGTTCAAGAAAATACATCTATATCTATCGTAGTTTCGATACAATAAAGAGTTTTAGGAAATCTTTACCCATTAATTTAATCTAAGAACATATCAAAATAAGACACATCTATCCCACATGGGGTTCTACGTAGCGATGGGAGGCCACGCAACCCTCTGAGGACTCCAGCCATAAATATGGTCGGTCATCGCCCTTCACCTCGATCTTGAATGGAGGGCGACCATTATTATCCATAGAGAAAGGGAGGATAAGTCCCTCGAGTTTGGTTAATGGAGGTTCTAAGGATTAACTGTAGGAGACGGGTGCGTACAACAAGGATGTCTGCCCCGGGGTTATCTCTCCCGCTTGGCTTGGGATGGCATTATTTCTCCTTTGAGCTTTGCCACTCTTCCAGCACCGAGAACGGAGCTACTGCGCAGTGGTCTCTCCTGGCAGTAATTTAGAGAATTATTATCCCTCCTGACTTAGGAATGTCAAGAGAGAGGGGCAGGCCAAGGCGCATTCCATCTCGGTATAGCTACGTTGTCTGACATAGACAACTGCAACAGATGGAAATAACATTGTCCATTGCCAGAACTCAGTGGTTGAAGAAGCCAAGGACTCCATCGATTGCCTACATCGAGGAGGTGATTCCGGAGGAACCCATCCAGGTTCCACTAGAATCCATCATCTTCACAGTGCCAGATGACTTATAGTTTCCCAACATCAATACAGCTAGCACAAGCACCTAAGTTGCCATGGAAGGCATCACTTGCATAATCGAGGAAGAATTCCTAGAGGAATTGCTCCATAAGGCTCCAGCTGTTTCAATCCAGGACAACATCATCAAAGATAAATAAGAGTCAGGGTCAGTCAAGGAAGAATCCATTGGCACTGTGCAGGAGAACGACCCAGTTTTTCACCTCCACCACTAACTGCCATTCCTGAGTTCAATCCAGCTCTCCTACCTCTCTTTATCCTAGAGTAGCTAGAACTCATCTTTGACCTCAAGAGCCACATGGTGGACCAAATCCATCGGGACACCTTGATGAGCTAGTGGATCGACATGTTCTCTGATGAATTCTCGAATGCATTGGAAAAACAACGTTGCTTGACCTATGCGAGGCCCTTTGTGCTCCATCCCAGTGACGAACTTCTCACTGGATCTTCGGACGACATACCCCAAGGTGTCAATTATTAGTTTATGGTTCTTAGTAACTTGTACTTTGCACAATTCTTGCCCAGACTGGGAAGCTGTAGAATTATTGTCTTGTTTCATTTTTCCATAAATTGCTAGTTTGCTTTAGATTCCTAGAATAGAACTGTAAGGACAAACATCTGCCACCTGCTTTGGTTTCCAGATGGGAGGACAGATGGCAGATGAATATTTTGACTAAAGGTATAACAGTTGGCCACCTGTTTCGGTTTCTGCTAATTTGACAAAACAGGTGGAAAACTAATAACATGTGTCTTTTTTGTATCATAACAACAAAGTAATAGGACTTACCCCTTTTTTATTTTAAAAACACAAAAAATCAAACATCTATGATCATATTGTATAATTGGTATTTCCTTATATTATTCTTCCTAACTTACCAATTTCAAAATAGATAATGTATGTAGCATGGTCACCCTTCCACGAATGCCAACTAAGATGATGTAAAGGAAATAGTTGGTGAAATTGATGTAAAGGAAATAGTTGGACGGTTATATAATTATTAGAAGCTGCAAATTTATATAATTACCGTTTCTTCTTTTAATGACATCAAATTCCATTGCTTATAAACCCTTTCCAAGAGCTCCCCAACTTCCTCTATCTCTATCAATGCTTAGGATACACACATAAAAGTTTTTCTTTTCCATCAAGTGAACTAATGGACTGAAGAAAGTTTTTCAAACCTAATAATCATTGCTTTTAAATTGATAGCTCAAACATTCGTGTCATAAGCTAGCGATTCAATTATTGTATACAGGTTTAGGGATCGACAACACTATTTTCTTCGACCAAGTTTATACTTCTTCGTATAAATGTATAGTTGATTTTACCATAACATCGGAACAACTAAGAACACATGTTTGTGAATGCATGAATGTTGGCTAATCATATAATACATTCATGTAAGATAATCAAAACAAATTCTTTCAAATACATGAATGCAGGGTCATCATTTAGAAAATGCATACGAAATCACCATTGAATGCATTGCCATTGAAGGCAGGCTTGTAGGCTTCCTTCAACGACAAGTCGACATGTGCTATTCATATAAAGCTGAGAAAGGAATGTTGAAACGGTTGAAAACATAACCCCTAGATTCGAGGAACAATATTCTATCTCAACTCCTCTTCTCCAGGATTCAGTTGTGGATGTGTCAATTCCACTGGAGCATGCAGAGGAGAGCATTTACTGCTCAGTTAGTAAGTTGTTTCAGCTATGATTGTAAATCCGGAAGAATTTTTTAATTCAATGTCTGTGAGAAGAGGGGAGGGCATTATAAAAATGTAAAATCTCCATTAATGAATAGCGAGAAGCATCAATACCTTTTTTTGGTTGACGTAGCTCGAAGTTGGGCGAACCACGTAAATTCCTGCATTTCTTTTATGATTTTTCCATTTGATATTTTATATGATGTGTTTTATTGTGTATTAGTTAAGGTTTGTGGATGAATGGATTAAAAAGTGGTATCAGAGCGAGTCAGAGGCTGCAGAAAACACAAAAAAAATACCATTTGCGTAGGCATCAATTATTTGCGGAGGAGACAGCAGTACAATAGGGAGTTGGAGGAGCGTTGATGCAGTGGAATTTTTGGTTTGTAGGGAGCACCTCCCTTCACATCAGCGTTGTTCTCTCAGTGAATAGGGAGTGTTGATTACTCATCCGCGCTGGAATATCCTCCTAAAGGGCACACTAATTAAGTGCTATACTTACGGTTTCTTCCAAATCCAAAATCGGAGATGACCTTTAAAGGTAAAGGGTGCATTGATTCTCTTGTGGGCTACGTTTTTTTAGATACGAAATCTTTGAAAAGGTTCCAACATTCCTGGTGCACTAATTCCAAAAAGGATGCGCAGATTCCATTGTGGGCTTGAGATCGATCACATGTAGCATCTTTGAAACGCATGTCCATGTATAGATGAGGACATCCAAGAAAATGTGTTTTACATAGTTGAATTATTTATTTTTTTTTGGTGGTCAGTACAACTTTTGAATATAGTCAAATGAAGTTGTCTTCATCAAGTTCTAGAGGACCTGAACTGCATGCGCTTCCCAACCGAGCATATTAAAGGAGTGGGTAATACTTGAAGCAACGTAGGCCAAAAAGTACGAGAACGTCTGAGATGAAAAAGACTCAAAGTGCCAAGTTTTAAATTGAGAATTTCAATGGCAAGAACAGTTTTGAGATCTTGAAGGTCAAGATGCACGATCTGCTTGTGCAACAAGGCACGGTGAAGGCTATTTTGGGAAAATCAAAGAAACCCGTGACCATTTCAGATGAAGAGTGGAAAGAAATCGATGCGAGAGAACTGAGTACCATACGGTTTTTTTTGGCCGATGATGTTTTGTTCAACATTGTTACGAAGAAGACAACAGTCGGTTTGTGGATGAACCTAGAAAGCTTGTATATGAAGAAGTCCTTGAAAAACATGATCTTCCTGAAAAAAAAATTGTATAGTTTGTGCATGAAGGAAGGTACGAAGATAGCTGATCATTTAAATACTTTTAATACTCTTTTAGTCCAGTTGATTAGCATGGGAGTGAAATTCAAATATGAAGACAAGGCGATTACATTATAGAGTTATTTTCCCAAGTCATGAGATCACTTTGTTACCTCTATTAGTTTCAGTTCAACAAAAAGTATTGAGTTTTATGTTATTGTTGGAGCTTTACTGTCTGAGGAAATAAGCAATAAATCCAATTTAGAAACCTCTACATCTGAGGCGATGGTGGTCAAAGGAAGACCTAAAGAAGGAGGACATGTTCAGAGGGATTTCTCTTGGTCAAAGTCGAAGGGAAAGAAGAGAAAGCTTATGATCAAAATCTAGACCAGGGGTCAAAAATTTGCTCAATTTTCAAAGTGCCCGGAATGCCACGAAAACGGTGTCATTGCGTCCGTCTCATTCTCCTGATTCTGGAAGTATATTTATTTTCACAAATGGAGTCCGTATGGAGAAGTTATCGCGATCTGTTCGCTGAGCCAAAGAGGCAAAAATTTGATGCTCACTGGGCAGGCTGTACAGCTGACATGGCAGAGGCCGTACAACTGACGTGGCGATCGTATAGATGACGTGGCAGTTTGATGATGTGGCAGTCTGATGACATGGCGTATTTGTATTGGTTGATGGTTGTCCAATTGAAGGGTGACACGTGTCCGGTTGGAAGCGAATAATAAGGAGACACATGGCCCAATCGGAGGGCGCCATGTGTCCCCCTCATTTTTGTTCATGTGGTTGTATAAAAGCTTATGGAGGCCGCGGGGTTCGACCCCCGGACCTCCCCACTATGCAACGCCTTCACATAACTCTGCTAGCCAACATTCCGCTGCGTGTTCCTTGTATTGGATATGGTTTAAAAATTATATGAATTTACATTTTGTATTATTCGGTGGGGGGTCAGGCCAGGGCTTAGCCCCGACCCCGGTTCTATGCGTGGGCATATGACTTTAACCATATCAATCGCATGGGGTCTTGTTATGTTTTAAAACACGGTTCCATTGCAATTAACATATGACCGGGTTTATTGATAAATGGCCCACAGAGTTGTGGTTTAATCCACGGTTTTATACATATGCATATGCCCATATATCCTTTGGATTGCACACACGGGGTATTAAAATCGATACACACTGGTATATAACATGCCAAGTGACCACCGTTTATAATGGCGCGAGGTTTGGATTGTCCAAACGGTTATATGCATATATAACTATTATATTTGTTGTATGGCGCGTTTCATAGTTGTGGTTTAAACCCACGGTGTATATGTTTTATATATGACCATTTAATATATCGCATGTGAGCGCTTTATTGTATTGAGTTTTAATTTATGTTTAAACAGTTTCAAACCACGTGCCCAACACATGTCAACTCCTGGTTGAACCTAGCAAACGGTTAGCCCCTTTTATGCGTGGGAAGGTGGCCACATGGCCCCATGCGCCCAACACCTCCGACTTGGAGGGCTTTATTTCCGTTAACCGTTCAACAATTTGGCACGTTTTGTGGAAAGGCGCGTGGATGCTGGGTTTAGGACGAAAAAATGGTCGGATCTGGGCGCACTTTCACACAGGTGCGAAATGGCGAACAGGAGACAGCAAGCCTAAAGGAGAAAAATGGCAGAATGCATAACTTCTTCAGTTTTTAACCAAATCAGGTGCTGTAAAAGCCTAGCTAGGGGTTTTTGGATGTTCTGAGTCCATTGGTAATGTTTACACATGAATTTGGAGACTTCTAATTCAGGTTTTTAACCATTGAAGTTTGAGGAAGCTCCAGGAAGCTTGAAGCCCTCATTGTTTGAGGCATTGCTCAGATGAGCCCATGTCCATTTTCTGAGACTGAATAGTCATTTTTGACTGATTATTATGCTATGAACACATTGGGATAGGTTTCAGATCCATTGGAGGACTTTTACAGGTGATTTTTCCTCATTGAAGCTCAGGAAAGCTTGGAGGTCACATGTAGAAGAGGTCATTGCTGGATGAGACAAGATCCATTTTCAGAGTTCTAATAGTCAAATTTGGGGTTTTTATGTATTCTGAATCCAATGGTACAGTATGTAAATCCATTGGAGTTGAGAAGAAACTTGTAAATAACATTTGACAAACTAATCCCAAAGAGCCAAGTCCATTGAAGGAGGCTCAAGGAGATGTAGCCCAGAGAGGGGTGAACTCCTTTATCATCTTGCTATTGTTGTGAGTTTGTTGTGTTATTTGCTGCACTTTTTATTTCTGTGTATTGATTTATAACACATGATTAACCTTTTAAAAGAACATTCCTCACACATGCACATTGCAAAGAAGAAGCATAAACTAAACACATAAACTATCTTGCATATGTGAACACATGAAGCAAGGTCCTGTTAAAGTTTATTTTATTGAGGTAGAGGGTGCTTGCATAGCATAACAAGTCAGCCTTCTATTTTCAGATCAGATGGTATCAGAGCATAGATTATTTTTCTCATGTATTTGCCAATGATAGCTTGAGATTTAGCTATTGGTATTTGTGCAAGTTTTGTGTTGAAGTTTGAAATCTTGCAAGTATGGAGGAAACTTCAAACATTGATAGTTCTCCTACATCTTCCAAATCTAAGATCTTTGAAAAAGAGATGTTTAATGCATTGCTAACCATGAAAGATATGGTACAAGAGTTGTGGAAAGATAGGGAAGAGAGCATTGTCCTTCAAGAGCAGTTGATGGCCATGAAGGAGGAGAAAGACCAACTTCTTTAAAAGTTGCAGGAGATGGAGAAACAACTCCATGAAGCAAGAGAAACCCTTGCCAAGTACATGCATGACCATGAGGTATGTAATGTTAGTTTGTCTTCAAATTCCTCTCAAGAAGAATGCTTTGGTGTTTTTGAAAATCACACAAAAGGAATAGGGTCCAAATTATTGTTAAAAATGGGCTATGAAGGTAAAGGGTTAGGCAAGCATGCACAAGGCATTTTTGAGCCTATTGTTGTTGAAGAGAGACCTAAATATTGTGGTCTTGGTTATGAACGAATTGATGGAGCAAATTCAAAAGTTGAAGAAACAAATGAAAAATTTTCAAGCACAATTTTTGTTTCAAGTTCACCTCCCCAAGAAGGTTTTCAAGGTGAAAGTTCAAGAACTTTTGTTGAAAGTTCAATCTCTTCAGCATGCAAAACTTGTGTTCAAGATGAATGCAAATGTGTGAAACAAAAGAGTTGTGACAGCCATGAAGACAAGAACAGATTTGTTGGTCTTCAAAAAAGAGCTTGTAACTCTTCAAATTCACCTCCTCAAAGCGACATTAAAGGTGAATGTTCAAGGTATAAATCTTCCTATACTTTAGTTGCTTTTGATTATGTTAAGCATGATAAATCTGCATGTAAAAATGGAAGAAAAAGGCCATGTACATATTGTGGTTTATATAACCATCATGTTTCAAAATGTTGGAAAAGAATGTCCACTTTCAGGAAACTTTCCAAGCAAAGGCAACATGAAAAGAACATGCAAAAGATTTGCACTCATTGTCAGAAGAGGGGTCATCTCATTGACCAATGTTGGACATTGCATCCAACCACTCGTCCACAGCACATGAAGAAGTTGGATGAAAAGATTGACAAGAATGGAAGAGGAGATTCCATCATTGATGTGAGTCAAGATGATTCACAAGAAGATGACTTTCAGCAAAAGAATTCGCCATTGAGTTGGCTTGGTAAGAAATGGTTAGATTTCTTGAGTAAGTAAGGCTTGCAAGTTTTCTGCAGTAGATGCACATTTCAGCCTTATCTTTTCATTTTTTGTTGAAGTTGACAAGTTGCAGCAGTTATCATAACTTGTAGATACAAGTTTGCATGTGAATGAATTTATTTTTGAATGCATACTTGTGTTATACCAC
Organism: Picea engelmannii; assembly: GCA_009831015.1. Classification (NCBI taxonomy): domain Eukaryota; kingdom Viridiplantae; phylum Streptophyta; class Pinopsida; order Pinales; family Pinaceae; genus Picea; species Picea engelmannii. The sequence goes on from ML781943.1 coordinate 742,780, forward strand.
CTCGTCAAGAACATGTAAAAGAGGGGTATGCTATCCATTTTGTTACAGCCATATACTTTTCATATTCAGCTCTTTAGTACCCACATGCTTTGGGTTTAAGTACCTATGTTTCTACAGGAAGGAGAATTGAAGAGTTATGCACATGCATTTGGTTTTGTGAGTGCATAAACTATGAATTTGATGATAGTTCATCATGAATGACTCATGATTGTTGCATGATTGTTTATCATGTTTTTCGACCTGTCATTTTGGAAGGTTGATACATTTCACATGATTCTCGACTTGTGTCGATATTATCGTGACGACTATGTTGTGTCGCTCATGGTTTTTGACTTGTGTTTAGTCGATTGTTTTGGATGGCTTGTAAGTCATTTTTGAGTACATTGAGATGGAGGAAAACACCATGTGCTTTGATGAAGCACAAGATGCGACAGTTGCTTGAAGAGCAAAAAGACTTTGCTGTCATTATTTTCAGTCTTGTGTCAATTTGTTTTCAAGATTGATGGTTTTCTTGGCTTGTGACAAGATGTCGCAGGAAAGTTTTGCAGCCATTGGAGAGCGGATTGTTGACATCAAAGAGTTCACAAGAGGAACTTGATTCTCAGTGGGAAGGTTGGAAGTCTTCCAAACACCGAGAGAACAGTGGGTCAGCAGCAGCCAGAGAGCAGTGGTTGAGGGACATAGCCAGTTGCAGTGCAAGGCATGTCAAAATTTTCAGGTGATTGTCGAAAAGGATTTTCAAGTAGAATCAGTTGATATAACTTGAAAGAATAAGAGTATTGAATCTCAGATTGATAATCATAAGCTTTTGTGGGTCCAAAATCCTTTCAGTGGGAAGGTGTGATCAAAATCTGGACCAGGGGTAAAAAATTTGCTCAATTTTCAAAGTGCTCGGAATGCGACAAAAACGATGTCATTGCGTCCGTCTCGTTCTCCTGATTCCGGCGGTATATTTATTTTCGCAAACGAAGTCTGTATGGAGAAGTTATCGCGATCTCTTCGCCGAGCCAAAGAGGCAAAAATTTGATGCTGTCTGGGCAGGCCGTACAGCTGACGTAGCAGAGGCCGTATAGATGACGTGGCGACCGTACAGATGACGTGGCAGTTTGATGACATGGCGTATTTGTATTGGTTGATGGTTTTAAAATTGAAGGGTGACACGTGTCCGGTTGGAAGCGAATAATAAGGAGACACGTGGCCCAATCGGAGGGCGCCACGTGTCCCCCTCATTTTTGTTCATGTGGTTGTATAAAAGCTTATGGAGGCCGCGGGGTTTGACCCCCGGACCTCCCCACTATGCAACGCCTTCACATAACTCTGCTAGCCAACATTCCGCCACGTGTTCCTTGTATTGGATATGGTTTAAAAATTATATGAATTTACATTTTGTATTATTCGGTGGGGGGTCGGGCCAGGGCTTAGCCCCGACCCTGGTTCTATGCGTGAGCATATGACTTTAACCATATCAATCGCGCGGGGTCTTGTTATGCTTTAAAACACGGTTCCATTGCAATTAACATATGACCGAGTTTATTGATAAATGGCGCACAGAGTTGTGGTTTAATCCACGGTTTTATACATATGCATATGCCCATATATCCTTTGGATTGCGCACGCAGGGTATTAAAATTGATACACACGGTTATATAACATTCCAAGTGACCACCGTTTATAATGGCGTGAGGTTTGGATTGTCCAAACGGTTATATGCATATATAACTATTATATTTGTTGTATGGCGTGTTTCATAGTTGTGGTTTAAACCCACGGTGTATATGTTTTATATATGACCATTTAATATATCGCGTGTGAGCGTGTTATTGTGTTGGGTTTTAATTTATGTTTAAACAGTTTCAAACCACGCGCCCGACACATGTCAACTCATGGTTCAACCTAGCAAACGGTTAGCCCCTTTTATGCGTGGGAAGGTGGCCGCATGGCCCCATGCACCCAACACCTCCGACTTGGAGGGCTTGATTTCCGTTAATCGTTCGAAAATTTGGCGTGTTTTGTGGAAAGGCACATGGGTGCTGGGCTTAGGACGAAAAAACGCTCGGAGCTGGGGGCACTTTCACACAAGTGTGAAATGGCGAACAGGAGACAGCAAACCTAAAGGAGAAAAATGGCAGAATGCATAACTTCTTCAGTTTTTAACCAAATCAGGTGCTGTAAAAGCCCAGCTAGGGGGTTTTGGATGTTCTGAGTCCATTGGTGATGTTTACACAGGAATTTGGAGACTTCTAATGCAGGTTTTTAACCATTGAAGTTTGAGGAAGCTCTAGGAAGCTTGAAGCCCTCATTGTTTGAGGCATTGCTCAGATGAGCCCATGTCCATTTTCTGAGACTGAATAGTCATTTTTGACTGATTATTATTCTCTGAACACATTGGGATAGGTTTCAGATCCATTGGAGGACTTTTACAGGTGATTTTACCTCATTGAAGCTCAGGGAAGCTTGGAGGTCACATGTAGAAGAGGTCATTGTTGGATGAGACAAGATCCATTTTCAGAGTTCTAATAGTCAAATTTGGGGTTTTTATGTATTCTGAATCCAATGGTACAGTATGTAAATCCATTGGAGTTGAGCAGCAGCTTGTAAAGAGAATTTGACAAACTAATCCCAAAGAGCCAAGTCCATTGAAGGAGGCTCAAGGAGATGTAGCCCAGAGAGGGGTGAACTCCTTTATCATCTTACTATTGTTGTGAGTTTGTTGTGTTATTTGTTGCACTTTTTATTGCTGTGTATTGATTTATAACACATGATTAACCTTTTAAAATAACATTCCTCACACATGCACATTGCAAAGAAGAAGCATAAACTAAACACATAAACTATCTTGCATATTTGAACACATGAAGCAAGGTCCTGTTAAAGTTTATTTTATTGAGGTAGAGGGTGATTGCATAGCATAACAAGTCAGCCTTCTATTTTCAGATCAACTTAAGTGATGGTTTTGTGGAAAATTTGGACACCTGAAGAAGGATTGTTGGAAGCGACAACAAGCCTCCAAAGAAAACCCTCCAAAAGAGACGAAGCAAGAAAATGGAACCGAAACAGGTTCAACAACAAGTTCAGGTACGGATGATGAAGTTTTAACAACTGGTATTGTTTCATGTTATGATCAACATTGGTTATTAGATTTCACTGCCTCAAATTACATGTGTCTTCATAGACACTGGTTTATTACTTACAAGTCTATAGATGATGGAATTGTTTACATGGGAAATAATATATCATGTAAATTTCTAGGAATTGGTAGCATTCGAATTAACATGTTTGATGGATCTGTTAAGTTACTAACTGATGTGAGACATGTACTTGATCTTAGGAAGAACATAATCTCTTTGGGAGTCTTAGATACTAGAGGATATAAAAGTATTGTTCAAGGTGGAGTTATGAAGGTCTACAATGGAATCCTACTGGTTATGAAAGAAAAGAAGGTTAGAAACTTGTTTCTGTTAGAAGGAAGAACCGAGTGAGATCATGCGATAGTTGTATCCGAGAATGACAGTGATTCTGTTCAACTGTGGAATCAATGGTTGGTCCATATGAGAGAATAAGGATTGAAGGTATTTTCTGATCGCAAGTTACTTCCTAGTATAAAGTATTTAAAGTTAGATTTCAGCAAGCATTGTATTTATGGAAAACAAAATAGACATAAATTTAAAACTGGAAGACACACTAGTGAGGGACTCCTTGATTATATCCATTTTGATGTTTGGGGACCATCCCCTACTATTTCATATGGAGGATCATCATACTTTGTTACTTTTATATACTATTTCTCTAGGAAGGTGTGGATCTATATGTTGAAAAGAAAGGCTGATATATTTACTATTTTCAAGCAGTTTAGAGATTTCGTTGAAAAAAGCACTTGTAGGTCCATTAAATGTTTAAGAACTGATAATGGCGGTGAATTTGCTTCAATGGAATTTCAAAACTATTGCAACGAATTTGGAATTGATAGGCATAAATCTACTGCCTATACTCCTCAACAAAATGGAGTTGTTGAATGCATGAACAAGACTCTTCTAGAGAGAGCGAGTATGCTTAGTAATGCCAACTTGTAGTAGGAACTGTGGCTAGAAGAACTATATACAACTTGTTATCTGGTGAATCGATCACCATCAACAAAAATAGAGTGCAAAATTCCTTAAGAGGTATGGATAGGTCACCCTTGTAATTATTCTAATCTTAAATTTTTTGGTTGTGAAGCTTATGCTCTAATTCTGAAACATCAACATTCTAAATTAGATCCAAAATAAAAAAGTCTTATCTTTGTTGGATAGTTTGATGGTATTAAGGGGTATAGGTTGTGGAATCCTACTTCCCACAAGATCATCATTAACATAGATGTAATATTTGATGAATCATCTCTCATAAAATCAGATGTAGATGTTCAAATGAAACAGGTAGAAGTACCTAGGTATCAACAGATTTAGTTTGAAACTCGTTCAACTACAGATGAGTGTGAACATGAAAAATTTTCTGAACATTTGCATGAAAAGGTTCTTGCAGAGGAAAACGTGGATGATGATGACAATCAACAGATTGTGGATGAGCCATAAACTTCCCTAAGGATGTATACATGGGTTAGAGTTCCTCCAATAAGGTATGAAATCAGTTTCTTTAAGTACCAATGATGATGAACCTTTGTGCTATCAGGAAGTTGTGGAGGGATCTAACAGTGAAAAATGGAAAGAAGCAATTAATGATGAAATGAATGCTTTAGAAATGAATGTTACATGGGACCTGGTAGAAATTCCAAGAGACGGGAAAATTGTAGGTTGCAAGTGGGTCTACAAGTTGAAGAAGGGTGTTGATGAGAAGGTAGAAAGGTACAAAGCAAGGCCGGTTGCAAAAGGATATTCTTAGAAAGAAGGTATTGACTTTCATGAAATTTTTTCACCAGTTGTTAAGATCGTTCCAATTCAAATTGTTAGCATTGGTTCCATTACTTGGTTTGGAGTTGGAGCATCCCAATGTTAAGACTTCTTTCTTACATGGATATTTGGATGAGGATATTTACATGGAAAAAACTGAAAGGTTCATTCAGAATCGCAACAAGAAATTTGTTTGCAGGTTTAAGAAATCATTGTATGGTCTGAGGCAATCGCCCAGACAATGGTACAAGAAATTTTACTCTTTCTTGATGAGCTAGAATTATACAAGGAGTGAGTATGATCATTGTGTTTACTTTAAGAAATTCAATAATGGCATATTCATTATCTTAGTATTATATGTTGACAATATGATTTTAGCAAGAAAAATCATAACTGGGATCAACAAGTTAAAGACTCAAATGGATAGGGTGTTTGATATGAAATATCTAGGAGCAGCAAAGAATATTTTGGGCATGAAGATATTCAAAGACAGGAGGAATGGTAAGCTTTGGTTGTCACAACAAAATTATGTCGAGAAAATAATTTTGAGGTTTGGAATGAACAATGTGAAACTAGTTTCAATCTCTTTTGATTCCCATTTTAACCTTTCTTCAAGTTTATGTCCTAGTACAAAAGAAGAAAAGGAATATATGTATCGAATACCATATGCTAATGCATTAGGAAGTTTAATGTATGTGATGGTTAGTACAAGAACACACATTTCACATGAAGTTGGGGTTGTCAGCAGATATATGGAAAATCCAGGTAAAGAGCAATGGGCAGAAGTGAAATGGGTGCTTCAGTATTTAAGGGGCACCAATGATTATTGTATCACTATAACAATGGTTGTGAGTTAGTCTGTGGATATGTTGATTCTGATTTTGCAGGTTATTTGGACAAGAGGAGGTCAACTTCAGGATATGTCTTCACTCTTGCAGGTGGAGCTATTAGTTGGGTGTCAAAGATATAGAACATTGTTTCTTTATCCAGTACAGAAGAACAATACATAGTTGCTTCACATGCTTGGAAATAGGCGGTTTGGTTAAAAGGTTTTTTGGGTGAGTTTGGAAGGATGCAGGACAAAGTTAATCTACTTTTTGATAGTCAAAGTGTTATTCACTTGGCCAAGAATCTAGCCTACCACAGTAAAACTAAACATATTCCTATTAAGAAACATTTTGTAAGGTAGGTCATCGATGAAGGTGGAGTTTCTCTTGAAAAATTTCATACAAAAGAGAACTGTGCAAACATGTTCACAAAAATAGTACTTTTAGAGAAGCTATGATGGTGCTTGCTTCTCTTGGCTTGTAGAAAAAGTGTTAGAATAAAATAATGAGCAAGGTATCCAATAAATTTGTTGTCAAGGTGGAGATTTTTGAAATGGTTTACAACATAACCCCTAGATTTGAGGAACAATATTCTACCTCAACTCCTCTTCTCCAGGATTCGGTTGTGTATGTGTCAATTCCGTTGGAGCATGCAGAGGAGAGAATTTACTGCTCAGTTAGTAAGTTGTTTCAGCTATGACTGTAAACCTGGGCGAATTTGTTAATTCAATGTATGTGAGAAGAGGGGAGGGCGTAATAAAACTGTAAAATCTCCATTAATGAATAGCAAGAAGCATCAATACCTTTTCTTGGTGGATGTAGCCTGAAATTGGGCAAACCACGTAAATTCTTGGTTTGTGGCTGAATGGATTAACAGGTAAAACTATAAATCTCTCAAACATAAATTATAGATAAATTATAGATTTGAGAACCATAAATTGTAAATATGTATATAACTAACATAATCACATTATAAAAGTGGTTGATATATATTGATAGTCATTATTAGTAGTTAATAAATAATTTTTAAAATTAATACAACAAAAGTGGTACATTGAAATATGGGGAAGTGCTAGTGCTGGTAAATTTACAGCGTTTCTCTACCTTTTTTTCTGTTGTACACATGAAAAAATTATAAAAATAGTTAATATACATAGATAACCATTATAATGATTAATGAATGGTTTCTAAAATTAATAAAACAAAAGTGATACAATGAAATATGCAAAAGTGTTGTGTTGTGCTGTTAAATTTACCACCATATTGCATGGTGTTGCTCTACCTTCTTTTATGATGTGCACATGAAAGAATGTTGGATTTGAACATATTTTGTATTGTATGTCGGTACGATGCTCGCCACACACAAAGGTATGGATCGACTTAATTCTCATTTTGTTTCTTCAGTATAAAAGTAACCACCACATAATCTCATTTGAATATCTGATCTACATAACCTCATTTTGTTTGTTCAAGATAAAAGTAACGACCACATAACCTCATTTGAATATCTGATCTAGGAGCACTCTTCCTTGCTTTTTACCATAGGTTGACAAGCATGCTCGAATACATTTTTTTATTTTATTGGGTTTTGTTTTTAATACGTTAGTGTCATAGATATGGTGCACGAGGGAAATGGAAATCTGATTTAGTTTAGTCTCATCCTTTCCCACGAAAAATGCCCTGATTTCATTAAGTGTGATGCTTTCTCGTGGAAAAATGATGTAGCTTAGTCTCATCATTTCTAGTTTATTTTGATCCTTTTTAACGAAAAAATGAGCTGATTTCATTAAGTGTGTTTTTTTAAGTGGAAATATGATGTATTTTAGTCTTAGCCTTTCTAGTTTAGTCTGATCATTTTTAAGAGAAAAATGAGCTGATTTTATTAAGTGTGTTATTTGTATAACATATGTTATATATAATATATATAACATATGTGAGCTATTATGGGTTTACTAAATAACTTGAGCTGGTAATCCAGTAGTTGAGCAATGAGCATGCTTTCTATCAACTATAGAAAATAATATGAATGTGGAACCATATTTAAAAATATGTGATAGGTTTTGTGTTTTTTTTTTTTTTCTTTCCCTATATACATCTATGGAAAAATAAAACTTTATTTACTTCCTATATAAGAAAAAAGAAAAGTTGTTTCTTTGAAACAAAGAAATGAGATATATATATTAAATATAATCTATTTCATTTTTTTTAAATATTCTAAATAAATAAGATTAGAGTTAAGATTTCACACTAAAACTAGAATTAGGATTTAAAAATGATAAACAAATAACGTTCAAAGAAAAGAATTGAGTTTCCTTGCATAAATATCACGGAGATCAAGGTTCAAAGAAGAGAATTCAGATTCCTTGCATAAATATCATAGACATCCACAGAGAAAGGCCCTTTACATCTCTAAAGACATTATGATGGCTTTTTTATTCTTACAAATGAGTTGATTGCATTAAGTGTGATGTTTTCTTGTCTAAATATGATGTAACTTAGTCTCATCATTTCTAGGTTATTTTCATCTTTTTTAGGGAAAAAATGAGTTGATTTCATTTAGTGTGATGTTTTCTAATAGAAATATGATGTAGTTTAGTTTGATCCTTTTTTAGGAAAAAACGAATTGATTTCATTAAGTGTAATGTTTTGGTGTGTGTTATATGTAATATATATAACATAGTATATGTTATATGTATCACATATATAATATGTGAGCTATTATGAATTTACTAAATAATTCTAGTTGGTAATCTAGCATTGAATGAGAATGCTTTTTATCAATCATAGAAAAGAATATGTATCTGAAATCATATTTAAAAATATGTAGTAATTTTTTTTTGTTTTTTTTTCTATATACTTTTATAGAAAAGCAAAGAAACTTTCTTTACTGTTTATATATAAAAAAGAAAGATCCTTTCTTTAAAACAAAGAAATGAGATATATATATATATATTAAACATAATCTATTTCATTATTCTCAAATATTGTAAATAAATAAGATTAGATTTAAGGTTTAGCATTAAGGAAAAAATTAGAATTAGGATTTCAAAAGTGATAAACAAATAAGGTTCAAAGAAAAGAATTGAGATTCCTTCCATAAATATCATCGACATCCAGCTAGTATAGGGAAAGGCCCTTTACATCTCTAAAGACATTATGATGGTTTATTTATGCTCACCACTGGGAAAACGCTGATTTCAATATTTTAGTGTCCGTAATATTATACATATTATATTACATTTAGATCGTCATTCAAATACGTTATAAAATGAGAAAATATGTTCTCTGCATATTCCATGCCTCATAGGAACAGAATTCGAAAACCAAATTCCATGATTGATCAATAAATCCAAAAACACCCATAAAAAAAAATTATGCTAATAATGTAACATTGTTGTAAATTCAACTGATTATTATCGTTCCATCCAAATGAATTTAAAAAAATACAATTTCTCTTTTCAACGCATTATTATCATTTTCACCCAAGTAAACTTTAAAACATACAATTTTACCCTTATCCCTCGCAAACCTATGCTGTGCAATGAAATTTCATTACAAATATGCTTGCTAGAAAAAAAACGTTAACATGAATACATCCCTCGTGTTTAAAGCATTGTTTAGATTAAATACATGCCTCTCTAGTTTGCTTCAATAAGTTTGTTTAAAGCATTGTTTAGATGCACATAACATGAATATGAATTTGGATAAATGACTTATTAAGATGGATATAGAAATGAAGAGAATGAAAAAATGAGTTGTTCGAACAATAAGTCTAGCTGCTGCAGCGACCACATATTATTGAAAAAATGACAACTTCAATTTTGTTTAGATGCTTCCAGCGTCTTATAAGGTCTTATAATTTTGTTTAGATGCTTCCAGCTTCTTATAATTTTGTTTAGAAATTTTAACAAAGAGAGAGGAAGGTCTTACCTCTTGCCTAAACGTTCTGATGCTTTGCTCTTGCTCCATCTTCATCCTTCCCACTACAATATTTTTTTTTTGGATCTTATCTCTTTTTCTGGTTGGTATTCCAATGTGTTCAATCCATCGGCAATTCCTCTACAATAGCAATATGAATGTTGCAATCAATTTTTCTTTGTTTAATCTAATATACAATACAATTAAATGCACATTTTTAATGTTTATTTACTTTCAAATGAAAAGAAAGAGTTTAAAGAATATATAGAAATGAATACGAAGTAGAAAGAAAATTCATTGAAACAAAGAGATATTCATAAAGTCGAACGAGACTCAAAAATATATTTTCACACTAATTCAAGCAAGAAATCAATCACTCTTAAAAATACTTTAAAATAAATAGTGATCAATTGATACACCCTAAAAGAATTAGATTAGAATTGACTTATTGGATGAACAATTTTCAAAAAGAAAACTAAAATGACACAGATTGATGCACTATATGTTTCCAAGTTAATGAAACAAACTTTTAAAATTAACAAGTAAAAGAAAGTTCTCATAAAAAAAAAAAGACAAAAGTTTGATGATTGTATAATTACCTAGACCCAGAGCTACTCAAAGTCAAAGCTATAACCAAGGATTTAAATTAACCTTGAAGGGATTATGTCCTTTTCACAACTTGAAACAAACTTTTAAAACTAACAAGTAAAAGAAATTTCTCATAAGAAAATGACAAAAGTTTGATTATTGTATAATCACATAGACCTAGAGCTATTGAAAGTCAAAGCTATAACTAAGGATTTAAATTAACCTTGAAGGGCTTATGATCTTTTCACAAGTTGATCTATGAAAAACTATTACCAAATGCAAAAAGAGTGATGTGAACAACCTTCTTAATCAAACAAAATATCAAGAAATCCAACAAGAATTTGAGCTCTAACTCCTAGTCAAAAGGCAAAGAAACAGAGAAGACAAAGTCCAAAAATAAGTGTAGAAACAAGGGTGACACTCCTGTCATTGAGGGGAAAGAGCGTTACTGCAAGAGGGATTCTCCCAAATACACTGTGAGGGAGCGCCAATGACACTATGTAAGGCACTAGGAGGTAGTCTCACTACAAAAACGTGCTCCAACACAGCTAAAAATTATCCCTCTAAGACTTAAAAGGAAGCTAATCAAGGATTTTGTAAGCTATCTAGTGAATATTAAAAGCCAAAATAAATTCAAAGAAAAGAAAAGATTCATCAATCGAAACACAAAAAATGGCAGGGCTAAAAACCAAGGAAACAATCGTTCCTGAGTATGGTCACCAAAAACTATTGTGATAAATATCACCCTGCAGACATGTTGAGGTCCCCTTAGTTGGGTTTTCTTCAACTAAGACAAATAGAACAAATAGACACTAACATTAGTTGTTTCCATCTATTTATGCATGAAATAAGAGAGGAAGAGGAAGAGGATGAGGCACATTTTTTTGTCGATTGTCATGGATTCTCTTTATCGTTGTGGTGTTGGATCCAGTACATCTCCAAACATAGTTGTAACATCCCTCTCTTCCGAGCACATGTTATTAACTTATTCTTTGAGGACACTTGCATGCAAGTTATTCGGTTTAGTATATGATTGTTTGTTCTCTTATGGATTCTTATGATGATATTGATGGATTATGATGTTATGTTATTTGATATCTATGTATTGAAAGATGCTATTGAAGAGTTTCCCCTTAGTGTGCAGGACACTTGCCAGATTGAGGATGGAGATGGCATCAATGGACCTCCTTGGACTCTAGATCAAGTCAGGGAGTTGAATGTATTGGTTTGATTATTTATTGTATGCATCTGTGACATATGATTAGGTATATTATGATGTTGTTTATGGATCATTGACAGTGTTTCATATATGGATGCATGCTAACGATGGTTTGCTAATATGCCTCACATAATGAGTAAAGGGGCCACAACTATATATTGAGGGAGAGGTGTGGCATCATCGCTGTCATATCCTACTAGTACTCCCACCATGGCTTGAATTGTAGGTTAACGATTGCCTAGTTCAATAGATCCATGATGCCATGGGGCCAAACTGAGATAGATGCTCACGAAGATTCTAAGGGGCGCGCAATAATGTAGGGTCCTTATTCCTTAGAATCCCTTAGTCTCTCACAAGGTCATATGAATGGAGTATTGACTCCAGGGGATGGACAACTACAAAAACAAGTCAAAGGCAAGTGGAACCCTTGGAATACGAAGTGCGCCTTGAAGGACATGTTGTGAAATTAAAAATTTGAATCAAAGGCGAGTGGCACCCTTGGAGCACTAAGTGCGTATTGAATGGAACATCGCAGAATTTAAGAAAAAAAATGAATCAAAGAATCTAGGTGGCCTAGAAAACCTTGAGAAAATGTTAAACCTTGTAAAATCTTAAGCAACTCCTGAATTAATTGATTGATTAATTAATTAACTAAAGAATGGATTTATTAAGAATAATCCCTAAGGGTAGAAGCTCATGCAAATAAAAAAATGTAACTAAGCCTAAGTCTAAGATTCGTGAGAATACTAAAAACTAATATTGTAAATTAAATAATGAGGGGTGAAGTAAATCAATTTAAGAAATCAATAAAAAAATAAACTAAATATAAAGGAGTGATTTAATACACTTGTGCAAGTAATACCAAATTAGAATTTAAAATAAGAAAGGAATAAAGAATAAAAGAATGTGTAAGCATAGAAAGGTATCTAAAGCCTAGTCTAACTAGAGAAATTTCCTATTTTAACTCAACCCAGTTTTAGAAAGGTGCCAGTCATTAATTGGAAATAAAGAGAATAAAGGGATATCTAGGAGTGATTTAAGGAGAGATTTTAGGATGGGTGAGGGAAATTTGACTTTTTAATTAAATTAAATTGTGGGTTTTATTGGGCAACAAGGGAACGGGTGACAAGTGTATGGGGGAAATAATTCCTAATTAAATTAAAAAAAAAAATTATTGGCTAATGGCGAGTTGTCACTAAGGAAATTCTATAAAACAAATGGATAAGAGGAGAAAAGGGACACACGGGTTATGAGTAAGCCTATGCTACATAAATTTTGACCAGTTTTACTTGTGAGAGTTGCAATACCCAACTACGGAGAGAGAGTGGTGGCTCTATCTGGCGAGGCGATCTGGGAGCTAGAGGATTCTAGTTGTGTTTGTGCGTGACCCCTTTATGGCTCAGGGGATAAGGAGGAAAAATAGTACCTTTAACATTGGTTGGGAGGTACCGGTGAAGTCTCCACGACTAGAAAGTGGGAAACTAGATGGAGCGTGAACGCGGGAGAACATCTTCGACTTCTCATCGTTAGCTACAATATTTAATTGAAAATTATGTTGTATTAAGATTTAAGATGTACAATATTGAACTTCATTGAATGAACATCCGACATTTGTTTTTTTGTTAGATGTCATTAGAATATAGATGGTCCATGCAATTTTGTAATATGTATTTAGACTAAAATGGTTCTACAATATGGACATATTCCACAACGTTTCCTTGACAGAGGTATCAGATGCGAATTTTTAGTTTTTTTTTAAACCTTAGCATAATTTTGTTGTCTGCGTTGAAGAGCCTTATCTCTATGCATAAATCACTTTCCCAGCGATTCGGTATCTCCTTCTCTGTGTTTGAATTGTTATTTCTTGGCCAACGACTGGGAAAATATACATGCATTTACCCTTTTCTACTATGTTTTTTGCTACTTATTTATGAGAGATTCGTTTTTATTTCTTCTCAGCAAATTTATCATTGTGTACCGTTGCATTTGGAAAAAATCACACAATGTCTTTCCTTCTTTAAATCCTTTGATAATTTCATAAGATCTCTATGAATTTCTTCTCCCCTCTTGCTCAATGATTTTATACCTATTATACACTGTGGTTTTTAGGAAGAGCTAGAGTTCTAAGCCTCCCCTCTTGCTCAATGATTTTCTACCTGTTAAACAATATCTTTTTAAGGAAGAGTATGAGTTCTAAGCCTCCCCTCTTGCTCAACAATTTTCTACCTGTTATACACTATGTTTTTTAGGAAGAGCTGGAGTTTTGAGCCTCCCCTCTTGCTCAACGATTTTATACATGCTATACACTATGTTTTTTAGGAAGAGACAGAGTTTTGAGCCTCCCCTCTTGATCTACGATTTTCTACATGTTATACACTGCATTTTTCTGTAAGATCCGAAGTTCTGAGCCTCCCTCTGTGTTTCAGGAAGAGTCAACGCTCTATGCTTTCCTTCTTGCTAGAAATTTTATACATTTTCTTTTCCTCTTTGCATTTCTCCCCACAGATTTCTCCCAAATTCCATCATCTGAATTATGTCTGAGTGGATTGAATGTCTCTGCATTTTTATTTATGGTATGTGAATTAATTATGAGCGGATTGAATGTCTTTGTGTTTGTCTTTATGGTATCCAAATTATTTTTGAGTGGATTAAATGTCTCTGCGTTTTTAAACCATTTCTCCCATATTTAGAGTAACCTCGTGGTGTTTTTTTCCATGAATCATCTCAGTGTATGGAAATTAAATTCTTCTTATTGAGGATTCACTAGAGTGTAATCTTCCTTTGCGATCTCTTTTAAAACAATTCGTACAATTTTTAAACTAAACTCTGTGTATTTTTCTTTTGATGGATTTTGTCTCTGTGTATTTCCCTTTTTTCTACTCTCAATGGATCAAACCCTGCATCAAGATTCATTTCTTAAAATGTTTCCCTCCACAATTGCTTATGGTTTAATGAAATTTTTGTTACTGGTGATGGTCATGACAACACATGGATTTAATCTATTAATTCTTGAAAATTTGTCATTTTTCTGTTTTACAATTTTATACTTGATATTGCATGCATGACCATCATAGAGTTCTATATATACATAGAGTTTTGTATATAGAGTTTTATTTAGTGTATCCAGTGGTCTTTTGGGTTGGGCCCAAGTTTTTCTAAACCCTACCTTTATGGAGAATCTTCCCCACCATCTCTTCCTTTTTGGTGTGGGATCTTTTCATTTTGTTAGAATTTATTACTATTTATCCATTTTTGTTTCCTTTTTCTCATTTTGAGGTGATTTTCACAATGATGGACTATTGCTAACCACTTTTTGTACATGAAGAAATATTGTACTCTATATTATTTATATAGTTTAGGTTATTTAAGCTCATTATGTTATGTGTGTGGAATTGAAAATAGTGGCATAGTACCATTATATGAAAGGCATTCATTTCATCCATTTTGGCCTTTTAGCCTATAAATCAATAAAGAAAATAGAGACAACCTTTTAGATTTTTCACAATTCCAATTTTTCAATTTGATTGGAGATAATAATAAGGGCTATGAGGCACTTGAGGATCCAAAAAAAAAATTGGGTCTCTCTCACATCTTGGGGTTCTTGAGGTTTTTAAGGTGTTTCCATGAGCGTTTCAATGACTATGCTTCTAGAAAGGAATGAAGGCATACATATTTAACTATGTTGCGAGGTGTATGGAATGTCAACAAGTAAAGGTTGAACATAGACATTCGACATGATTACTACAACCACATGATATTCTGGAATCGAAATGGGAGGTCATTTCGATGGAATTTATTGTGGGATTGTCGCTGACGGAAAGGAGGCACGACTCGATTTTCATGGTAGTAGACACTCTGATGAAGAGTGCACATTTCATTCCTATGCATACAATGTATCAGGCACTAGACATAGCTAGATTTTTTATCAGTGATATTGTGAGATTGCATGGCATGCCTAAAAGGATCATATTCGATAGAGAATGAGTGTTTATAAGACAATTTTGGACTAGTTTCCTAGAGGCCTTGGGAACCCAAATTAACTTTAGTACAACGTATCACCTTGAGACAGAAGGGAAGACAAAAAGAATGAACCAAATTTTAGAAGATATGTTGTGTATGTATGTGATGGACCAATAGAAGTGTTGGGAAGGGTTCTTGCCACTAGTAGAGTTTGCGTACAACAACTATTAAAACACCATTATGATGGAACCATTTGCGTTTATTTACGGGCGACCATGTTAGACACCTTTGAGCTGGGATCGACTTGAGGATGTGGTCCGTGTAGGACCATAAGCGATCCAAGAAATGGAAGAACAAATAAAAACAATAAGACAAAGGATTAAAGAAGAGGAAGATCGAAAGAAGATTTTTGTCGATGTGCATCGTGTTGACCATAGTTATCAAGTTGGTGATCGACTCTTCTTGCGGGTGAAATTACTCAAGAGTTCGATCAATTTTTGAAATGGTGCTAAAATATCTCCTAGTTTTGTGGGACCTTTTGAGGTTGTGGAAAGGAAAGGTCATGTCACCTATCAATTAGCCTTGCCTGATTATTTGAGTTGTATGCATGATTTTTTTCATGTATATGTTTTGAGACATTATGCTAGTGATCCTATACATGTGATTGATATGATTTCCTTGCAGGTGTCGGACAAGGGTGCACTCATGGAGGAGCAAATTTGCATTCTAGACCATCGTATTTGACAGCTATGGTGTCGAATAGTTGATCAGGTCAAGGTCCAGTGGGACAATTATACTCCACACTCGGCTACATGGGAGGACGCATATGATATGCGTCAATAGTTTCCCTATTTATTTGATAGTTAGACACTTAGATCTTGTCAGATGCTTTATTTACTCCATATATATACTGTGAAACTTTGGGACAAAGCTTACAAAAAGAGGGGTTGTATGTAACATCCTTCTCTTGCGAGCACATTTTATTGACTTATTCTTTGAGGACACTTGCGTGCAAGTGATCCGGTTTTAGTATATGGTTGTTTGTTCGCTTATGGATTCTTATGATGATGTTGATGGATTATGATGTTATGTATTTGATATCTATCTATTCACAGATGTTATTAACAAGTTTCCCCTGAGTGTGTAGAACACTTGAAAGATTGAGAATGTCGATGGCATCAATGGACCTCCTTGGACTTTGAATTGAGACAGGGATTGGATTCTATTCGTTTGAGTATTTTCTTTATGCATATATGACATATGATCAGGTATATTATGATGTTGTTTATGGCTCATTGACAATGTTTTTCTGATGGATGCAGGATGACAATTTCTTTCTAATATGACTCGCATAAGGATTAAAGGGGACATGCACATCAACCAGATATTGAGGGGAAGGTGTGGAAGAAGCCCTGTCACAACTTACTAGCACTCCCACTGTGGTTTTAATTGTAGGTTAACGATTGCCTAGTTTGAGATATCCACGATGTCATTAGGGAAAGTTGAGGCAGTATCTCATGGATATTCTAAGGGGTGCACAATAAGGCAGAGTCCTTATTCCTTAGAATCCCTTAATATCTCATAACATCTCCTGAATGGAGTACTGACTCCAGGGGATCGAAAAATACCAAAACCAGTCAAAGGCGAGTGGCACCCTTGGAGCACGAAGTGCGTCTTGAAGGGAACGTTGCAAAATTAAAAATTTGAATCAAAGGTGAGTGGCACCCTTGGAGCACTGAGTGCGTATTGAAGGGAATGTCGTAGAATTTAAAAAAAAAATAAGTCAAATAATCTAGGTGGCCTAGAAAACCTTGAGTAAATGTTCAACCTTGTAAAACCTTGAGCACGTGTCTAATTAATTGATTGATTAATTAATTGACTAAATAATGAATTTATTAAGCATAATTTCTAAGGGTCTAAGCTCATGCAAATAAAAAAATGTAACTAAGACTATGTCTAAGATTAGTGAGAAGACCAAAATCTAATATTATATATTAAATAATGAGAGGTGAAGTAAATCAATTTAAGAAATCAATCAAAAAATAAAATAAATCTAAAGGAGTGATTTAATACACTTGTGCAATTAAATACCAAATTAGAATTTAAAATAAGAAAGGAATAAATAATAAAATAATGTGTGAGCATAGAAAGTTATCTAGAGCCTAGTCTAACTAAAGAACTTTCCTATTTTAACTCAACCCAGTTTTAGAAATGAGTCAGTCATTAATTGAGAATAAATGGAATAAAGGGACAACTATGAGTGATTTAAGGATCGCTTTTAGGATGGGTGAGCGAAATTTGAGTTTTAATTAAATTAAATTGTGGGTTTATGTGTGCAACAAGGGAACGGGTGACAAGTGTATGGGGGAAATAATTCCTAATTAAATTAAAAAAAAACAAATTAAATATGAAAATGACAATTTGTCACTAAGGAAATTCTATAAAACAAATGGGTGAGAGGAGAAAAGGGACACATGGGTTGTGAGTAAGGTTATACTGCAGAAATTCTGATTGGTTTTACTAGTGAGAGTTGGGATGCTCAGCTTGAGAGAGAGAGTGGTGGATCTACCTTGTGAGGCAAGCTGGGAGCTAGAGGATTCTTGTTGTGTTTGTGCATGGAAACTTTGTGGCTAGGGGGCTAAGCGGGAAGAAGAGTACACCTAGCGTTGGCTGGAAGATATCGGTAAAGTATCCACGATTAGCAAGTGAGGAACTTGACAGAGCGCGAGCGTGGGAGAACATCTTCGACTTCTCATCGTCGGCTACGGTATTTCATTGAAAATTGTATTATATTAAGATTTAAGATGTACATGCTTGAACTTCGATAAATGGACATTGGATTCAGAATTTGTTTTTCTGTCATATGTCATTAGAATATAGATGGTCCATGAAATTTTGTAAGAAGTATTTAGACTAAAATGGTTCTGCAAGATGTACATATTCCCTTGGGTTTCCTTTACAGAGGTATCCTGTATGAATTTTTAGTGTTCTTTTTAAACCTCGGCTGAATTTTGTTCTCTGTGTTGAAGAACCTTATCTTTGTGCCTTAATCACTTGCTCATTGATTTGGTATCTCCTTCTCTATTTTTTAAATGTTTTTGATTTCCTAGTGACTCGGAAAATAACCATGCGTTTACCCTTTTCTACTTTGTGTTTTGCTACTTATTTACCAGAGATTCATTTTTTTTTTTCTTCTGAGAGATTATCATTGTGTACCTCTGCGTTTGGAACAAATCACACAACATACATCCTTCTTTAAATCCTCTGCTAATTTCATAATATCTCTACGAATTTCTTCTCCCCTCTTGCATAGTGATTTTCTACCTATTATACACTATGTTTTTAGGAAGATCCGTAGTTCTAAGCCTCTCCTCTTGCTCAACGATTTTCTACCTGTTAAACACTGCGTTTTTTAGGAAGGTACAGAGTTCTAATCCTCCCCTCTTGCTCAATGATTTTCTACCTGTTATGCACTACGGTTTTTAGGAAGAGTCAGAGTTCTGAACCTCCCCTCTTGCTCAATGATTTTCTACATGTTATACAATGCATTTTTTAGGAAGAGACAAAGTTATGATCCTCCCCTCTTGCTCATCGATTTTCTACCTGTTATACACTACGTTTTTTAGGAAGCGTCGAAGTTCTAAGACTCTCGTATTGCTCAGTGATTTCATACTTTTATACTCTCTGTTTCAGGAAGAGTTGGTGCTCTGTGTTTTCCTTCTTTCTAGCAATTTCATACATTTTATTTTCCTCTCTACGTTTTGCCCGATATATTTCGCCCAACTTCCATCATCTGAATTATTTATGAGCGCATTGAATGTCTATGAGTTTGTATTTATAGTATTTGAATTAATTATGAGTGTATTGAATGTCTTTGAGTTTGTCTTTATGGTATCTGAATTATTTATGAGTGGATTAAATGTCTTTGTGTTTTTAAACCATTTCGTCTAGATTTAGAGATCCCTCATGGCGTTTTTTCCTTGAATCATCTAGGTGTATGGAAATTAAATTATCCCAGCATGTATATTAGAATCTGCATCTTTTTTACGGTTCTCTGGAGTGTAATCTTCCTATGCGATCTCTTTTAAAACAATTCACGCATCTTTTAAACTAAACTCTGTGTATTTTTCCTTGGATGGATTTCATCTATGTGTATTTCCTTTTTTTTCTACACTTAATGGATCGCACCATGGATCAATATTCATTTCTTAAAGAGTTTCCCTCCACAATTGCTTACATTTTAATGAAATTTTTGTCACCCGTGATGGTCATAACAACACAAAGATTTTACCTATTAATTCTTGAAACTTTTTCCTTTTTCCTTTTTACAATTTTATACTTGATATTACATGCATGACCATCATAGAGTTCTATATATACATAGAGTTTTATATAGAGATTTTTATATAGTGCATCCAATGCTTTTTTGGGTTCGGCCCAAGTTTTTCTAAACCCTACCTTTATGGTGAATCTTCCCCACCATCTCTTCCTTTTTGTTCTGATATCTTTTCATTTTGTTAGAATTTATTATTATCTATCCATTTTAGTTTCCTTGTTCACATTTTGAGTTGATTTTCACAATGATAGATATTGCTAACCACTTTTTGTACATGAAGAAATCTTGTACTCTATATCATTTATATAGTTCATGTTATTTAAGCTCATTATGTTATGTGTGTGGAATTGAAAATAGTGGCACAATATCATTCTATGAAAGGAATTCATTTCATCTATTGTGGTCTTTTATCATATTAAAGAAATAAAGGCAATAGAGACAACCTTTTAGATTTTTCACAATTCCAATTTGTCAATTTGATTGGAGATAATAACGAGGGTTTTGAGGCACTTGAGCATCCCAACAACAAAATTGGCTCTCTCTCACATCTTGAGGTTCTTGAGGTTTTTAAGGTGTTTCCATGAGTGTTTCAATGACTATGTTTCTTTGAAAATTATTGATGTTGACGGATGGAGTATATAGATCTCTAGTGGCATTAAAAATAAGTTGATTACTCTTGTGTCTGTAGACTAATAATTACATATGATTGATTAATCATTTATGATCTCCAGCGCCATTAAAAAAAAGTTGATTACTCTTGCACCATTTATTATGTTGATGTATGATTGTTTTAAGTTTGTTTACTTGTGTGTCAAATATTTGTTGATGCATAAATGATTAAGTGAATGGATTAATTGCGTGCATAGAATGATGTTGATTTATGTTTAACCCGGTAACTAGGTCACACCCCCAACTTGAGATAATGTTGATTATTATCGAATTAAATCGGCGATTAATCGCACACCTTGATGTAAAGTAGTTGTCTTCTTTTGCGCCTTGAAAATAATAATAAAGTTGATTACCTTGTGCCTTAACTTATCTCATTGTATGACTAATTTAGTAATTAAATTCTCTTGCGGCATGGAATTTATGTGATGTGCATTTGGTTATTAGAACACTATTGCGTCATTAATTATCGTTGATGTTATTGATATAGTTAGTTGGTTTTTCGACTTGATTGTGTTAGTGGGATGTAGACACCTCCTTGTTCCTCAGAACAATCACCAACCTTGAGACCTTAAGTGGTCAAAATCCATCAGATGAATCATGGGCTTGAGCATTGCTTATGTGTCTTGGAGGTCCCTTATGTGTCTTGGAGGTCCTAATGATCGTGCGTCGCCATTTATGTTACTTGTTGAATTGTGTCGTTATCTGTACGATAATGTGTTAATTATGTGTCGTTACTAATTTTGATTGATGCATTAGTTACGTATGATTTTATGATGATGTCATTGATTAGGCCTTGCTGTGATTTATGTGTGGATATTAATTTCCTAATGCTTAAATAAAAGAAAAAAAATCACCTTCTATGCTTTGCTTTCGTAGTCGTAACGGAGGGGCTATTACAGTAGTCTACCTGCAAAGAAATAGAACTATTATCTTCTTCTACTACTTGTAACAAGTTAGATAAAATATATCATAACCAGGCCACAATCATTCATACATAAACTTAAAAGAGACAAAAGTATGGGAATAGGGCAAGCTTATATTAATGAGAAACAAATGGTAAAACTTACAATCATGGTTTGCTTCTTCTTTTGAGCCCCACTCATGTCTTAATGTTAGAATGATGATTTCGGTATGGATTATCCTTCCCTTTTCACCTTGGAATTCACTCTTTATATAGGAGTTGGATGCTTAATCAACATGGAGAAGATCACTCACTAGATCCACTAAATTGGGATCTCCAATATTTTTACATTTCTCAAGTATTTTATGGAGAGAATATCTTTCAAGAATTTTAGTGAGGAAATATCTCTCAATATCCATTAAATTAGGATATTGGTTTGAAAAAGAGACTCTCAACTTCTCCTTGAGAGAGGAGGAAACTAAATCTGAGTCTCACACTAAAGTAATTTTATTTTTTGCACATATTATTTTGACTTTCATATGATAAAAAAAATTCTTAACATTTTAAGGATTATGACAAACAATACCTTACTAAACTGTGACAAATCCACACATCTTGGTATAGAGATTTGGTGTGTAACAAATATGTACATTCAGAAAACACAATTTCGAGTAGAAGAAATACCAGCCAAAACCACAGAAGAAACAATGCAGAGGAATAGCTCAAAAACCCAATAATCTATGGACTAACCTTAATGAGGAGAGGAGAATTTGTAATAGCTTGTGAGCGCGGCAGGTCGTGCAACAGATCGCCCACGCCCACCCGGGAAAGGGTTGGTGTAGGCCTCCGAAATCATTTAGAGCAACCTCTGCATTAGCTTCCACGAATAACACCCCTTCACCCATGCTCACCGTGAGCTTACCCGTGGGTAACTCTCCTAGTCTTCTGGCAAAAGGATAGTACAACATCAACACCTTAGCCATGGCTTCTGAAGGGACAGCGAGGACGACTGACGTCACATTGAATTTTAGAGATGCCATAAAAAAAGGGCTTTCTGTACAAAACATACAAAGGAAAATGCTAATGAGAATCAATAGAATAGGCTACACAACATTATAGAGTTCAGGCAAAATCTATAGAAGATACAGGATTTGGATACAGAATGCGCTGAGACCTGGATAAAGTAGGGACGTGAATGACATGGTATATAAGCATCGAAATAGAGTTCGAATAATAGCTAATTCTCATGGTCTGGACTCTCCAGTGGCGAGCCAATACGGTCAACCATGAAATCCAAATCAAGAGAGGAACCATTGAAATCATCTCGTAATAGTTGCTTACATCGAGTGTAGTTATGCTCGGGGTGCTTTAGTGTATAATTTATTATATTTTTTCAAGTTTACGGTATACCACTTACTGGAAATGAACATAATGAGTATAATTAATGATATTTTAATTATAAATTCTAATTTTATAGTTAGTAATTAAAATTTATGAATGCATTTAGTAACCTGTTTAACTTTTCAAATTTGCAATAATTTTCTACCCATCTTATTGCCGAATTTTCTTATTGCTAAATTTCAAACATTTTATTGCTACTTTGGATGATTTTATGGTATGTGAACCGTCGCATGGCCTCATGCCACATTTGTCCTGGGCTCAATTACAGTATGCATTACCAGGTGGAGAGTTGTGGAGTGCTACTAGGTGCAAAATGGTGGGGTTTTAACTATGCAGGACACATTTTCCTTCCTCCGGTGTTGTTACATTTATGTTCCTGGTTTTAATACGATTACCATACTTCTGCTACTTTCTCATCTCCATTCTACCCATGCCGTCGTTTTATCAAGAAATAAATATAGCACCATTTTTTGTAACCAAAATAAATATAGCACCATTTTTTATTACAAAAATGTTGATGACCAATGTTCCATTTGGTGTACTGTTATCAAGGGTTCTCATCCTTATTTGTGATTAATGCAGCCCGTCATTTGGCTACTACTACCATTGCAAAACAATGGGGGAGAGAAGCTATACTCACAATGTGTCGGAATAAAGGTATGTTCATTAATTTAAATTAGGATGAACGCTTTTCTGGAAAAGAGATATGTGTTTTTATTTTCTTTGAGGCTCATTGACACTTAATCCTATAAAATCATTGACACTTAGTCCTATAAAATCATATTGCCGCTTAGTATCGTATCAATTTATGTGATGATGATGATGATTAACGTCCACTAAGATCTAATTGGTCTATCGGATCTTAAGAGGGTAAGTGATTACTTGTGATTCTTTAGAATTTTGTTTCTGTGCTCGAAAATCATTAAGAGAAGCTTTCCAAGATCACCATACTTTTGTTGAGTTAAGAGGTTAGGAAGGTTGGTAGTGTGATCAATATTTTGAAA
>ML781943.1:766535-788320 GCA_009831015.1 Picea engelmannii
CTTCTTAGTGTCACAAAGGTGACACACTCTTTCATCCCATGGCATTTTAGGAATTGACCAACGCCCAGTTTCACTATGGAGCTCGTGAGAATTTGTTCTTATCTTAGCAATGCTTATTTTTTTCTTTACACTTAGCAAAACAGGTAGATAATTTTGATCTTCTAGATTAGGGTTGATTACATCTTTATAATACCTTAATTTTATTTTTTCCTCTAACTTTTTATCACACCACATTTTTTCCTTAAATTTTGATTTGATGTTTTTTTTAATAGTATCTTTATTCTGCAAAACGGTTTCTTCCATTATTCCCCAATAGTTTAGCCAAGATTGGGCATCTTTATGCCATCCTCGCTTGAGTCGATGGTGGTTATGACTTGATTTGGAAGCAATTTTAGGTAGCCTTTTGTCTTCCATGTTGTTTAACTTATTCTTATACATTAGGTATCTAGTCATAGCCATGCTCTCAATAGGGGATAGGCTAGTTTCTACGAGGAGTATGTGATAGGGCATATTTCTTTTAATTTTGAGATTATAGGTTATAAAATTCTTTTGTATTTTCTCTATTTTTCTCCAAGATTCATGAGAGATACTACAGCCCCATACTTCACATCCATAAATAATAACAAGCATAACAAGAGTCTCAAAGAGGATTTTTTTCTTATTCCAACTCCAAAGTTCAACTGATTTACAATTGTTTTCAAGCCCATAATAAGCTTTTCATCCCCCAATAATCCTTTTCTCAATGCTATAATTCCAATTAAGCTTGTGGTGAATATCAATTCCAAGATATTTGTATGAATTCACTTCTTCCAAGTTGTTGTTGTCATATACAAAGGTATCATAAGGGATCTTATTGGATTTAATAATCATGACCTTAGTCTTATCAGTATTAAAAGTCATACCATATTGGAGCAAAAATCCTTGAGCATTCGTAGTTGGTCTTCAAGATCATGGGATGATCCGGATTTATGTAGGAACATAATGAAATACATAAATACACATAAAAATAGAGATGCAACGGAAATAAGACTTCATTTCATTAATAACAAATGACTGAAATATGCTTACATACAGAATGGAAATAAACTTGCTAGGGCGCTGGTAGCTGATCTCTGAGAAGAGATGTGGCTGCTACTCGCATCCGTGAGGAGATCCTTACAATGAGGCTCTGAAGGCCCTTTTACAATAAACGAGAATGCCAAAATTCCTAGACATCCAAAAACCTAACCCTGGGAGATGAAGCGTCAAAAGTCATGTGGGCCCCGTTTGGGTAAGTTGGTACATCAACTTATCGGGGTCGTAACTTTTGCATACGATCTTCGTTTTAGGCGTATGATAGCCCATTGGAAAGATCTATCCGAGGACTACAACATTTTTGACAAAATTTGTGACAAATTTTGCAAATATTACTTTAGTATTATGTCATGGACTAAAGTAAATATTCTTACACTGTGGAGTTCACGGAACCCACGGAACGTCGGGACACCACTGTCGGCCCGATAGACATGAATTATTACAAAATTTATTCTAATGGCAGCCAAACTTTATTTACAATAGTGGATATCAGGGTCCATCACGCTTCTAACATATTTTGGATATTATATTCAACAACTTAGTCCAATGAATAGTCACTATTATATTCATGACTTGATGGTGGTGAACTGTGATCTGAAGAAAAGGGAGGAAGCCCACTGAAAGATTTATAAAATGGTGACCCCTGCATTGTTGGAATAAGTTCATCATCTGGTACACAAGTATTACCATAATACGTACTGGCAATCTTGTAGCAAGGAGGTGCAGAAGGATCTGTTGACACAAAGTGAAGGTTGTTGTTATGTAAGATAAACTGAAAACAAACCATGCTTCATGTTGAGCAGCTTCACAAACTTCTGCATGAAACCAAATCTTGAAGGCTTCTCGATCTGTCTGGTTGAAGAAGTCTGCATCTCGAGGACAATAATTCCAAAATAGTAGATACAACCATCCTGACCAAGAATAATAATGATCCTTAAACAAATCACACTCAAATGTAAGCCATACACATCCATCATACTTAATCTGATTTTTCAAAGTACGTACATCAGAGCGGACAGGATACACTAATATAGACTCTTACACTTGAGATCAATGTTTTTTCGTTTTCTAACTCAGGATCCTGAAGGCAAGAGAAGCAAAGAGGATACACATTGCTCGACTTGGACTTAGACTACTCTCAGGACTCTCCAAATTTTCGAATGAATAAATGAGAGCTGAGGGTGTTTATTTATACTACTCATAGAAAGTTTCCGGTATGAGATTACGGGCAACTTCCAGTTGCAAAGATTCTCTGAAAACTCTAGATGGGGCAGTTGTGGACTACAACTGTTATCTCGTCCCTTGGAGGCTCGGCCATATGGGGACCCATCATAGATTTTCCGGAAGACAAGACTAAAAGCTTATTACTTTAGTATTATGTCATGGACTAGGGTAAATATTCTTATACTATGGAGTTCACGGAACCCACGGACCGTCGAGACACCACTGTTGGCCCGATAGACATGAATTATTCCAAACTTTATTCTAATGGTAGACAAACTTTATTTACAATAGTGGATATCAGGGTCCATCATGCTTCTAACATATTTTGGATATTATATTCAACAACTGAGTCGAATGAATAGTCACTATTATATTCATGACTTGATGGTGGTGAACTGTGATCTGAAGAAAAGGGAGGAAGCCCACTAAAAGATTTATAAAATGGTGACCCCTGCATTGCTAGAATAAGTTCATCTTCTGGTACACAAGTATTACCATAATAGGTACTTGCAATCTTGTAGCAATGAGGTGCAGAAGGATCTGTTGAGAGAAAGTGAAGGTTGCTTCTTATGTAAGATAAACTGAAAACAAGCCATGCTTCATGTTGAGCAGCTTCACAAACTTCTGCATGAAACCAAATCTTGAAGGCTTCTCGATCTGTCTGGTTGAAGAAGTCTGCATCTCGAGGACAATAATTCCAAAATAGTAGATAAAACCATCCTAACCAAGAATAATAATGATCCTTAAACAAATCACACTCAAATGTAAGCCATACACATCCATCATACTTAATCTGATGAAGTATAGTAAAATAATCTAGATAAGTTAGATATGGTGTATAGAGGCTTATATAAACTTGTCCTTGATGAGGACCACCAGTCATTATTCCTCTAAACAAATCTCTTTGTTCTCTGAAGTAGTTGCTGAAGGATTCCAAGCCACTAGTATTATCAATCCATAATTCTAGTATCCTTAAACTAGCTGGGTTATTCTTTATGCAACATGCTAAGCAATCAAAACACAAACAGTATTTACATTCTGTACAAACCAAGATCCATTTGAACCTTGGTGGTGCTTCCCTAGATATAGCATTCAGGGAGGATGAAGCCATCTTATACTTTTATCTTGACCTTTTGTAGGAGAGGCTTCTTGAGTTAACAGGTCTGCAATACAATTTTTGTTTCCTAGTTTATATTCAATATTAAAATCATATCCTTCTAACCAGAGACTCCATCGCAGTACTCTGTTATTACCATGTTCTAGCAACTTATGATTAGTCAACATCCCTTTCATATGCTTTAAATCAGTTCTAACAATGAAATGAACTGGTTTAAGAAACATTCTATACTTTTTTATTCCATTTTTAACAGCTAGAATCTCTTTATGTGAAGAGGGATATTTAGACTCTGTTTCGCTGAAACACCCAGAAGTATACAGACATACTTCCTCCAATTTAGGTCCATTCTTTTGAAGAAGGAATGCTGCCCATGTTTCATGTGAAGCATTTGTTTCTAAAATTAATTTCATAGACAGATCAGGAAGATGCAGGCTGGGTAAATGCTGAATCTTTTGTTTGATGATTTGGACAACTTGTGTCATTTTATAATTCCAGGGTAAAGACTTAATTAGTATTTTCTGTAGAATTCTAACATCCTTTGCTTGGTTTTAATAAAACTGTCGGATGTAATTTAAGCACCCTAGAAATCTTTGCAGCTGCTTGTTGTCCAAAATTTCATCAGGAAATTCTGCTAACTTCTTTAGCACATGATCTTGGAGTTCTACTTCTCCTTGAGAGAGTATTAGACCAAGATATTCAATTCTTGTTTGTGCCCAAAAGAGGTTGGATTTACTGAGCACTAGACCATGCTTATATAACAAATCATAAACTTTTTGCAAATGTTGTACATGTTGTTTTATATCTACATAGCATATGAGTAGATCATCTATATATACAATGACAAATGGAAAATGTATGAAAATGTCATCCATCCTTTTTTGGAACTCAGAAGGAGCATTCTTCAGACCAAATGGAATTACCTTCCATTGATATTGGCCTTGTGGAACTACAAATGCCTTTTTGTACCTGTCAGCTGGAACAATACCAATCTGCCAAAAGCCACTTTTTAAATCAAATTTGCTAAAGACATTACACCTTCCAATCCTGGAGAATAATAATTCCTTATTGGGAAAAGGGAACCTCAAGGGTAATAAGGTAGTATTTAAGGCTCTGTAATTGATTACCATTCTGGGTTTACCACTTTTTTGTTCAGAATGCTTGTTAACATAAAAAGTTGGACATGCCCATGGGCTTCTACTATTCTCTATAAGTTTTCCCTGCAATAAATCTTGAATTTCCTTTTTGCAATAATCTAGCTCTGTAGTAGACATATGGTTTGCAGAGGCCTTTTGTGGTTTAGGGATGTAATATTCTCTGTATGGCAGGTTTAAAAAATATTGCTCTCTAGTCCAGAAAGCATCAGGATAATCAGAAGTACACTCATTTTCAATCTTTTCTTTTATTTCTTTAATTACTTCTGATCCATGCATATTTACATTTTTTACAATTTTCTGCATCTTCACAAGACTACTTGCACAATTTTCTAGTGTCTTGGCAGCTGGCTTTTCTATTATTCTTCTTTCATAAATAGTCTTGCTTGGTACTTTTATGGCTTTGCCATTTACTGTTATGTGTAATTCAGAATGACAAACAGTTAGTGGTAAACACTTATTTACAAAATCTTGCCCTAACAGTATATCAGATCCTGTGTCAAAACTATAGAGTGTCACTGGGATTTTCTGATCTTGAATGTAAATAGGAAAATCTGGGTAGATGTGATTAATATTGAGTTATGTTTTGTTAACAGCTATGAATGAGAGATTAATAGGCTACCAATAGTATTCAGGAATAGCTCCATGATTAGCACATGAGTTCATAGCACCAGTGTCTACTTGGACATCTAAAGTATATTGTAGGTAACCTGAAACTTTTATTTGTACAGAGATGACAATTCTATCATCTAGGCCTTTCAACATTTTATTTTCTGAAAATCCAGTCTCTATATCATCATGAAACATCTCATGTTCTAATTCTTCATTTCTTTGTTTCTTTATGAATGCCAATTCTTCTCTTTGCAACTTTAAAGTCTTCCATAAATTTCTGACTAATACTTCCTTTTCTCTGATTTCTTCTTCAAGTAGGAATATTGCATTATCCAAGGAATTATCTTCCTGTAGAGAAGTATCCTAATGAATAATCAGAGCTTTGCCTCTGGTATCTGGAGTGGCAGAGGTATTAGGTTTTGTATATGCAAATTCAGCATCAGTTGGTGTATAATGGTGAATATTCACCACGCTTGGCTGCTGGAGAGACTGAATTTGGGAATTAAGTTTCTCTAACTGGGAAGTATATCAGTCATATAAGGAAAATTGACCAGGTGTGATTACAGAGAGTTTAGACTAGAGAGTGGCTTGTTGGTGAAGGAGAGCATTTAGATCTACAAAAGAAGACATCATCTTAATATCTAAGAAATTTAACTCTTCAATTTGAGATGAATCAGAAGAATGGTCGGAAAAGGTGGGAGACTCAGGATGGGAAATATCACCCTCATCATCGGAATCTTCATATAGTGATAAGTATTCACCATCTGAACGGTTAGAGACCATATCCCATTCAGTTGGATCATATCCAGTGGAGAACAGATCCATAATTTTGATTTGTGCTTTAGTCTTTGACCGCAGAGGACACTGAGATAACCAGTGGCCAGGCTTTTTGCAAATAAAGTAGTGGGATTGCCTAGACCTATTATTCTCTGGTCTCCTTTTAAAGAAAAACTTTCTTTTAGTCTTAAAAGACCTTTGAGGCTTCGAAAAGGTGTTACTTCTTTTATGACAACCACAGTCAGATTTTGACCATTTCTTAGGAGTTTTCTTTTGATGAGAACATCCAAAACTAGATGTTTCATTAAAGACTTTGCATACTGAAGAATCAAATCCTAAATGTTTTTTCAAGGATTTTGTTGTCTTCTTTTTTCAAAGTACGCACATCAGAGTGGACAGGATAGAGTAATATAGACTCTTACACTTGAGATCAGTGTTTTTCGTTTGCTAACTCAGGATCCCAAAGGCAAAAGAAGCAAAGAGGATACACACTCCTTGACTTGGACTTAGACTACTCTCAGGACTCTCCAAATTTTCGAATGAATAAATGAGAGCTAAGGGTCTTTATTTATACTACTCATAGCAAGTTCCCGGTATGAGATTACGGGCAACTGCCAGTTACAAAGATTCTCCGAAAACTCTAGATGGGGCAGCTGTGGACTACAGCTATTATCTCGTCCCTTGGAGGCTCGGCCATATGGGGACCCATCATAGATTTTATGGAAGACAAGACTAAAATATTATTACTTTAGTATTATGTCATGGACTAAAGTAAATATTCTTACACTATGGAGTTCACGGAACCCACAGACCGTCGGGACACCACTGTCGGCCCGATAGACATGAATTATTACAAACTTTATTCTGATGGCAGACAAACTTTATTTACAATAGTGGATATCAGGGTCCATCACGCTTCTAACATATTTTGGATATTATATTCAGCAACTGATTCGAATGAATAGTCACTATTATATTCATGACTTGATAGTGGTGAACTGTGATCTAAAGAAAAGGGAGGAAGCCCACTGAAAGATTTATAAAATGGTGACCCCTGCATTGATGGAATAAGTTCATCATCTTGTACACAAGTATTACCATAATAGGTACTGGAAATCTTGTAGCAAGGAGGTGCAGAAGGATCTATTGAGACAAAGTGAAGGTTGCTTCTTATGTAAGATAAACTAAAAACAAACCATGCTTCATGTTGAGCATCTTCACAAACTTCTGCAAGAAACCAAATCTTGAAGGCTTCTCGATCTGTCTGGTTGAAGAAGTCTGCATCTCGAGGACAATAATTCCAAAATAGTAGATACAACCATCCTGACCAAGAATAATAATGATCCTTAAACAAATCACACTCAAATGTAAGCCATACACATCCATCATACTTAATCTGATGAAGTATAGTACAATAATCCAGATAAGTTAGATATGGAGTATAGAGGCTTATATAAACTTGTCCTTGATGAGGACCACCAGTAATTATTCCTCTGAACAAATCTCTTTGTTCTCTGAAGTAGTTGTTGAAGGATTCCAAGCCACTAGTATTATCAATCCATAATTCTAGTATCCTTAAACTAGCTGGGCTATTCTTTATGCAACATGCTAAGCAATCAAAACACAAACAATATTTACATTCTGTACAAACCAAGATCCATTTGAACCCTGGTGGTGCTTCCCTAGATATAGCATTCAGGGAGGATGAAGCCATATTATACTTTTATCTTGACCTTTTGTAGAAGAGGCTTCTCGAGTTAACAGGTCTGCAATACAATTTTCTTTTCCTAGTTTATATTCAATATTAAAATCATATCCTTATAACCAGAGACTCCATCGCAGTACTATGTTATTACCCTATTCCAGCAACTTATGATTAGTCAACATCCCTTTCATATGCTTTAAATCAGTTCTAACAATGAAATGAACTGGTTTAAGAAACATTCTATACTTTTTTATTCCATTTTTAACAGCTAGAATCTCTTTATGTGAAGAGGGATATTTAGACTCTGTTTCGCTGAAACACCCAGAAGTATACAGACATACTTCCTCCAATTTAGGTCCATTCTTTTGAAGAAGGACTGCTGCCCATGTTTCATGTGAAGCATCTGTTTCTAAAATTAATTTTATAGACAGATCAGGAAGATGCAGGCTGGGTAAATGCTGAATCTTTTGTTTGATGATTTGGACAGCTTGTGTCATTTTATAATTCCAGGGTAAAGACTTACTTAGTATTTTCTGTAGAATTATAACATCCTTTGCTTGGTTTTCATAAAACTGCCGAATGTAATTTAAGCACCCTAGGAATCTTTGCAGTTACTTATTGTCCAAAATTTCATCAGGAAATTCTGCTAACTTCTTTAGCACATGATCTTGGAGTTCTACTTCTCACTGAGAGAGTATTATAATAAGATGTTCAATTCTTGTTTGTGCCCAACAGAGTTTGGATTTACTGAGCACTAGACCATGCTTATATAACAAATCATAAACTTTCTGCAAATGTTGTACATGTTGTTTTATATCTACATAGCATATGAGTAGATAATCTATATATACAATGACAAATGGCAAATGTCTGAAAATGTCATCCATCCTTTTTTGGAACTCAGAAGGAGCATTCTTTAGACCAAATGGCATTACTTTCCATTGATATTGGCCTTGTGTAACTACAAATGTCGTTTTGTACCTGTCAGCTAGAACAATACCAATCTGCCAAAATCCACTTTTTAAATCAAATTTGCTAAAGACATTACACCTTTCAATCCTGGAGAATAATAATTCCTTATTGGGCAAAGGGAACCTCAAGGGTAATAAGGCAATATTTAAGGCTCTGTAATTGATAACCATCCTGGGTTTACCTCTTTTTTGTTCATAATGCTTGTTAACATAAAAAGATGGACATGCCCATGGGCTTCTACTATTCTCTATAAGTTTTCTCTGCAATAAATCTTGAATTTTCTTTTTGCAATAATCTAGCTCTATAGGAGACATATGGTTTGCAGAGGCCTTTTGTGGTTTAGGGATGTAATCTTCTATGTATGGCAGGTTTACCAAATATTGCTCTCTAGTCCAAAAAGCATCAGGATAATTATAAGTACCCTCCTTTTCAATCTTTTCTTTTATTTCTTTAATTACTTATGATCCATGCATATTTACATTTTTCACAATTTTATTGATCTTCACAAGACTACTTGCAGAATGTTCTAGTGTCTTGGCAGCTGGCTTTTCTATTATTCTTCT
This sequence comes from Picea engelmannii, assembly GCA_009831015.1. Lineage (NCBI taxonomy): Eukaryota > Viridiplantae > Streptophyta > Pinopsida > Pinales > Pinaceae > Picea > Picea engelmannii. Next base: position 775,731 of record ML781943.1, read on the forward strand.
TTCATAAACAGTCTTGCTAGGTACTTTTATGGCTTTTCCATTTATTGTTATGTGTAATTCAGAATGAGAAACAATTAGTGGTAAACACTTATTTACAAAATCTTTCCCTAGCAGTATATCAGATCCTGTGTCAAAACTGTAGAGTGTCACTAGGATTTTCTGATCCTGAATGTAAATAGGAAAATCGTGGCATATGTGATTAATCTTGAGTTATGTTTTATTAACAGCTCTGAATGAGAGATTAATAGGCTGCCAATAGTATTGAGGAATAGCTCCATGCTTAGCACATGAGTTCATAGAACGAGTGTCTACTTGGGCATCTAAAGTATACTGTAGGTAACCTGAAACTTTTATTTGTACAGAGATGAAAATTCTGTCATCTAGGCCTTTCAACATTTTATTTTCTAAAAATCCAGTCTCTATATCATCATGAAACATCTCATGTTCTAATTCTTCATTTCTTTGTTTCTTTATGAATGCCAATTGTTCTCTTTGCAACTTTAAAGTCTTCCATAAATTTCTGACTAATACTTCCTTTTCTCTGATTTCTTCTTCAAGTAGGAATATTGCATTATCCAAGGAATTATCTTACTGTAGAGAAGTATTCTGATGATTAATCAGAGCTTTGCCTCTGGTATCTGGAGTGGAAGAAGTATTAGGTTTTGTATATGCAAATTCAACATCAGTTGGTGTATAATGGTGAATATTCACCACGCTTGGCTGCTGGAGAGACTGAATTTGGGAATTAAGTTTCTCTAACTGGGAAGTATATCAGTCATATATGGAAAATTGACCAGGTGTGAGAACAGAGAGTTTAGACTAGAGAGTGGCTCGTTGGTGAAGGAGAGCATTTAGATCTACAAAAGAAGACATCATCTTAATATCTAAGAAATTTAACTCTTCAATTTGAGATGAATCAGAAGAATGGTCGGAAAAGGTGCGAGACTCAAGATGGGAAATATCACCCTCATCATCAGAATCTTCAGAAAGTGATAAGTATTCACCATCTGAATGGTTAGAGACCATATCCCATTCAGCTGGATCATATCCAGTGGAGAACAGATCCATAATTTTGATTTGGGCTTTAGTCTTTGACCGCAGAGGACACTGAGATGCCCAGTGGCCAGGCTTTTTGCAAATAAAGCAGTGGGATTGCCTAGACCTATTATTCTGTGGTCTTATTTTAAAGAAAAACTTTCTTTTAGGCTTAAAAGACCTTTGAGGCTTCGAAAAGGTGTTACTTATTTTATGACAACCACAGTCAGATTTTGACCATTTCTTACGAGTTTTCTTTTGATGAGAACATCCAAAACTAGATGTTTCATTAAAGACTTCGCATACTGAAGAATCAAATCCTAAATGTTTTTTCAAGGATTTTGTTGTCTTCTTGCTCATACACTCATTCTGGAGGTCCATAACAATTTGTTCGTGCAATCCAGCAAGAGAGAGATCTTCTATGTCAATTTCTAAATCTTCTAGTCTTGTTCTAACTAGCTCAGGAACTTTACTAGGCATTGAGGATAAATATTTCCTCAGATAAGCAGAATTGCGAGGATCAGGAACTTTCTATAATAGGGCTTGCATAGTACAGAAATATTTATGTAACTGGTTGAGGTGACATAGTTTTTGGCTCATAAACATATCAGCATAATGACTCATGTTTACTCGAATATCGCCATAGAACTCATGGACTACGACTTTTATGAGTTCATCTATAGGTTTATCATGCTGAATAATTCTTAATTTGTTGTTATCAGAAATTCTTTCCCACCAAAAACTCAAATTGCCAGTAAATCCCCATGTTAAACGTAGGGCTAAGTCACTCCATGAAACTTTGTCTTTGAATAACAATTTATGTGTCTTTGCCCATGCATGTCATCCTTGGATTATGTTTTCTATCGCAAGTTTACTTTTACAATCAACATTTGAGACAGGAGCAGTATCAATATGTTTGATGGAAGTTTGTGGGTGTCCATCAATATCCATAGGGGCTTTCTTTGATCCTGTATACCTAGCATTACACCATTGTTCCCATGCTGATGTTCTAGAATAACTTGGTTTAGAAGATTCAGGATTAGGCTCAGGCTTAGTTTCTCCATCCATTGCCTTAATGGAGAGACATTGGTCAGTAGAAATATGTACAAGGGATAACTGACTAGCTAAGATATCTTCTTTAGCTTGCTCTATTTGTATTTCTAGCTCTTTTCCTTGTCTCTGGACCAAGGATAATTTATCATAAGCTAGCTAGCAGATTTCTGCTATCCTTACCATAGTAGGATTTCTTAGTCCTGAAGCCAGTTGTTTTAATGTTAGTACTTATCATTAGTAGGAATCAAAATAGGGGAAGCATGCTGAGATTCTTCTTGGTAAGTAGCTTTCATATTCTCAACTACTTTCTCTATTATTTCTAGCTTCTCAAGAATAGTGTGCAACTGTGTTTTCAGATCTTCTTGAGTTTGCGTGATCTGATCAAGTTCTGAATGTAACCCATTCATATGACCTTTTTTATTTATCACATCTTGGGCTATATCATCAATATTTTGAGCTAAACACACAGACTGATAATTTGCATAATTTTGCATTCTAATAATGTCTTGAGAAGGTTCAGCATCAGACTTTCTGTATTGGATAAAATCTAAATCTGCTACTAGATTATTTTGAAACTTTAGGTTATGATTGCCTGGTACCAAATGACGAAATGGAAGCTCAGAGTTATTGTCTTTACCACTTCTTGGTAAAGGATAATCCATCATTTTAATAAAGGGGACTGCTAGATCTAGGCACGCAAAACAGTCAGGATGTTGACCATGATGCTCAACTTTGTTCTGGTATGTTTCAAAATTATTAGGAAGTTAAGGAGAAGATGTTTTAGGAACAGGTTCTTGGGCAGGTATATTCTTCTTACAGTAATAACAGTCCTTAGAACCATTCTGATGCTTTAATAAATGGTCATCTAAATTTGATCTTCCTAAAACGGGTTTATATATAGGTGTTCTAGGAGGAGAATGTACAGAAGAGTGTCTGTCGGAATCTGATCTTGAACTACTTGCAGATAAAGATGAAAATTGTCGGTCAAGATCTTGAATTCTTTGAATTTGCGACCTTCCAATGTTTAATACAGGTTTTCCAGAAGAGTTTATAGATACTGCCATTTCTTGAGGGATAGGAGGTTTGAAGTTAGCAGAGATTGGTTCGCATTCTGCAGACCATTCTTCAATTTCTGTGAGTTGACAGAAACCAAAAGAAAGAGGGGAAACGTTTCCTGGACCAACCAGAACGCTTTCAGAAGTGGCGCGTTGCATCAATTTGGGATTGAGGGGAGGCATGGTTGAGGAAACAAAACAGAGACAGATAGAGGAGTGGAGTTGGGCAATCTTAGACCCTTCCGCCATATCAAATCCAACAAATTGTAGATAAGCTTGTAAGAGGGAATTGATATACAGATTTCGAAGAGAGACTTGAAATCTAGGCAAAGTTGAAGACCAGACAGGGCCATTATGAAGAGGGGCTTGAAATCCAGAAATTAATGCATCCTGGAATACATTATGTCATGAGTCAATGGTGCATGTGAGGACATTAGTATTTAGGCTAGGGCGGACCAAAGGATTTATGCCAAACTGGATGAGGCCTATATGAATGTACTCATAACCATGTTTCAGACCTCAATCAATATCAACTTGTTGTATTAACGGAACTTGATATTTGGATTGTCTGAGAGAGATAGGGATATTTATAGAACAATAACGTATTAAAGTAGTAGTACTGAACTGGAAAAGGGGAATATCATATATATCTGAAGCCGAAACCTGAGGATATTTTCCTCATCAAGGACAAGTTTATATAAGCCTCTATACTCCATATCTAACTTATCTGTATTATTGTACTATACTTCATCAGATTAAGTATGATGGATGTGTATGGCTTACATTTGAGTGTGATTTGTTTAAGGATCATTATTATTCTTGGTCAGGATGGTTGTATCTACTATTTTGGAATTATTGTCCTCGAGATGCAGACTTCTTCAACCAGACAGATCGAGAAGCCTTCAAGATTTGGTTTCATGTAGAAGTTTGTGAAGTTGCTCAACATGAAGCATGGTTTGTTTTCAGTTTATCTTACATAAGAAACAACCTTCACTTTGCCTCAACAGATCCTTATGCACCTCCTTGCTACAAGATTGCCTGTACCTATTATGGTAATACTTGTGTACCAGATGATGAACTTATTCCAGCAATGCAGGGGTCACCTTTTTATAAATCTTTCAGTGGGCTTCCTCCCTTTTCTTCAGATCACAGTTCACCACCATCACGTCATGAATATAATAGTGACTATTCATTCAACTCAGTTGCTGAATAATAATGATCCTTAAACAAATCACACTCAAATCTAAGAAATTTAACTCTTCAATTTGAGATGAATCAGAAGAATGGTTGGAAAAGGTGGGAGACTTAGGATGGGAAATATCACCCTCATCATCAGAATCTTCAGAAAGTGAGAAGTATTCACCATCTAAACGGTTAGAGACCATATCCCATTCAGTTGGATCATATCCAGTGGAGAACAGATCCATAATTTTGATTTGGGCTTTAGTCTTTGACCGCAGAGGACACTGAGATGCCAAGTGGCTAGGCTTTTTGTAAATAAAGCAGTGGGATTGCCTAGACCTATTATTCTGTGGTCTTCTTTTAAAGAAAAACTTTCTTTTTCAGCAACTGAGTCGAATGAATAGTCACTATTATATTCATGACTTGATGGTGGTGAACTGTGATCTGAAGAAAAGGGAGGAAGCCCACTGAAAGATTTATAAAATAGTGACCCCTGCATTGCTGGAATAAGTTCATCATCTGGTACAGAAGTATTACCATAATAGGTACTGGAAATCTTGTAGCAAGGAGGTGCAGAAGGATCTGTTGAGACAAAGTGAAGGTTCTTGCTTATGTAAGATAAACTGAAAACAAACCATGCTTCATGTTGAGCAGCTTCACAAACTTCTGCATGAAACCAAATCTTGAAGGCTTCTCGATCTGTCTGGTTGAAGAAGTCTGCATCTCGAGGACAATAATTCCAAAATAGTAGATACAACCATCCTGACCAAGAATAATAATGATCCTTAAACAAATCACACTCAAATGTAAGCCATACACATCCATCATACTTAATCTGATGAAGTATAGTAGAATAATCCAGATAAGTTAGATATGGAGTATAGGGGCTTATATAAACTTGTCCTTGATGAGGACCACCAGTCATTATTCCTCTGAACAAATCTCTTTGTTCTCTGAAGTAGCTGTTGAAGGATTCCAAGCCACTAGTATTATCAATCCATAATTCTAGTATCATTAAACTAGTTGGGCTATTCTTTATGCAACATGCTAAGCAATCAAAACACAAACAGTATTTACATTCTGTACAAACCAAGATCCATTTGAACCCTGGTGGTGCTTCCCTAGATATAGCATTCAGGGAGGATGAAGCCATCTTATACTTTTATCTTGACCTTTTGTAGGAGAGGCTTCTCGAGTTAACAGGTCTGCAATACAATTTTCTTTTCCTGGTTTATACTCAATATTAAAATCATATCCTTCTAACCAGAGACTCCATCGCAGTACTCTGTTATTACCCTATTCCAACAACTTATGATTATTCAACATCCCTTTCATATGCTTTAAATCAGTTCTAACAATGAAATGAACTGGTTTAAGAAACATTCTATACTTGTTTATTCCATTTTTAACAGCTAGAATCTCTTTATGTGAAGAGGGTTATTTAGACTCTGTTTCGCTGAAACACCCAGAAGTATACAGACGTACTTCCTCCAATTTAGGTCCATTCTTTTGAAGAAGGATTGTTGCTCATGTTTCATGTGAAGCATCTGTTTCTAAAATTAATTTCATAGACAGATCAGGAAGATGCATGCTGGGTAAATGTTAAATCTTTTGTTTGATGATTTGGACATCTTGTGTCATTTTATAATTCTAGGGTAAAGACTTACATAGTCTTTTCTGTAGAATCCTAACATCCTTTGCTTGGTTTTCATAAAAATGTCGGATGTAATTTAACCACCCTAGAAATCTTTGCAGCTGCTTGTTGTCCAAAATTTCATCAGGAAATTCTGCTAACTTCTTTAGCACATGATCTTGGAGTTCTACTTCTCCCTGAGAGAGTATTGGACCAAGATATTCAATTCTTGTTTGTGCCCAACAGAGTTTGGATTTACTGAGCACTAGACTATGCTTACATAACAAATCATAAACTTTCTGCAAATGATGTACATGTTGTTTTATATCTACAGAGCATATGAGTAGATCATCTATATATACAATGACAAATGGAAAATGTCTGAAAATGTCATCCATCCTTTTTTGGAACTCAGAAGGAGCATTCTTCATACCAAATGGAATTACCTTCCATTGATATTGGCCTTATGGAACTACAAATGTTGTTTTGTACCTCTCAGCTGGAACAATACCAATCTGCCAAAATCCACTTTTTAAATCAAATTTGCTAAAGATATTACACATTCCAATCCTGGAGAATAATAATTCCTTATTGGGCAAAGGGAACCTCAAGGGTAATAAGGAAGTATTTAAGGCTCTGTAATTGATTACCATCCTGGGTTTACCTCTTTTTTGTTCAGAATTCTTGTTAACATAAAAAGTTGGACATCCCATGGGCTTCTACTATTCTCTATAAGTTTTCTCTGCAATAAATCTTGAATTTCCTTTTTGCAATAATCTAGCTCTGTAGGAGACATATGGTTTGCAGAGGCCTTTTGTGGTTTAGGGATGTAATCTTCTCTATATGGAAGGTTTACAAAATATTGCTCTCTAGTCCAGAAAGCATCATGATAATCAGAAGTACACTCCTTTTCAATCTTTTCTTTTATTTCTTTAATTATTTATGATCCATGCATATTTACATTTTTTACAATTTTATGGATCTTCACAAGAGTACTTGCAGAATGTTCTAGTGTCTTGGCAGCTGGCTTTTCTATTATTCTGCTTTCATAAACAATCTTGCTAGGTACTTTTATGGCTTTTCCATTTACTGTTATGTGTCAAAAACTGTAGAGTGTCACTGGGATTTTCTGATCCTGAATGTAAATAGGAAAATCTGGGCAGATGTGATTAATCTTGAGTTCTTTTTTGTTAACAGCTCTGAATGAGAGATTAATAGGTTGCCAATAGTATTCAGGAATAGCTCCTTGCTTAGCACATGATTTCATAGCACCAGTGTCTACTTGGGCATCTAAAGTATATTATAGGTAACCTGAAACTTTTATTTGTACAGAGATGACAATTCTGTCATCTAGGCCTTTCAACATTTTATTTTCTGAAAAATCCAGTCTCTATATCATCATGAAACATCTCATGTTCTAATTCTTCATTTCTTTTTTTCTTTATGAATGCCAATTGTTCTCTTTGCAACTTTAAAGTCTTCCATAAATTTCTGACTAATACTTCCTTTTCTCTGATTTCTTCTTCAAGTAGGAATATTGCATTATCCAAGGAATTATCTTCCTGTAGAGAAGTATCCTGATGAATAATCAGAGCTTTGCCTCTGGTATCTGGAGTGGCAGAAGTATTAGGTTTTGTATATGCAAATTCAACATCAATTGGCGTATAATGGTGAATATTCACCACGCTTGGCTGCTGGAGAGACTGAATTTGGGAATTAAGTTGCTCTAACTGGGAAATATATCGGTCATATAAGGAAAATTGGTCGGGTGTGAGAACAGAGAGTTTAGACTGGAGAGTGGCTCGTTGGTGAAGGAGAACATTTAGATCTACAAAAGCAGACATCATCTTAATATCTAAGAAATTTAACTCTTCAATTTGAGATGAATCAGAAGAATGGTCGGAAAAGGTGGGAGACTTAGGATGGGAAATATCACCCTCATCATCATAATCTTCAGAAAGTGATAAGTATTCACCATCTGAACGGTTAGAGACCATATCCCATTCAGTTGGATCATATCCAGTGGAGAAAAGATCCATAATTTTGATTTGGGATTTAGTCTTTGACCGCAGAGGACACTGAGATGCCCAGTGGCCAGGATTTTTGTAAATAAAGTAGTGGGATTGCCTAGACCTATTATTTTGTGGTCTTCTTTTAAAGAAAAACTTCGCATACTAAAGAATCAAATCCTAAATTTTTTTTGAAGGATTTTGTTGTCTTCTTTCTCATACACTCATTCTGGAGGGCTGTAACAATTTGTTCGTGCAATCCAGCAAGAGAGAGATCTTCTATGTCAATTTCTAAATCTTCTAGTCTTGTTCTAACTAGCTCAGGAACTTTACCAGGCATTGAGGATAAATATTTCTTCAGATAAGAAGAATTGCGAGGATCAGGAACTTTGTATAATAGGGCTTGCATAGTATAGAAATATTTCTGTAACTAGTTGAGGTGACATAGTTTTTGGTTCATAAACATATCAGCATAATGACTCATGTTTACTCGAATATCACCATAGAAATCATGGACTATGGCTTTTATGAGTTCATCTATAGGTTTATCATGCTGAATAATTCTTAATTTGTTGTTATCAAAAATTCTTTCCCACCAAAAACTCAAATTGCCAATAAATCCCCATGTTAAACGTAGGGCTAATTCACTCCATGAAACTTTGTCTTTGAATAACAATTTCTGTGTCTTTGCCCATGCATGCCATCCTTGGATCATGTTTTCTATCTCAATTTTACTTTTACAATCAACATTTGAGACAGGAGCAGTATCGGTATGTTTGATGGAAGTTTGTGGGTGTCCATCAATATCCATAGGGGATTTCTTTGATCCTGTATACCTAGCATTACACCATTGTTCCCATGCTGAAGTTCTAGAAGAAATTGGTTTACAATATTTAGGATTAGGCTCAGGCTTAGTTTCTCCATCCATTGCCTTAATGGAGAGACATTGGTCAATAGAAATATGTACAAGGGATAACTGACTAGCTAAGCTATCTGCTTTAGCTTTCTTTGTTTGTATTTCTATCTCTTTTCCTTGTCTCTGGACCAAGGATAATTTATCATAAGCTAGCTGGCAGATTTCTGCTATCCTTACCATAGTAGGATTTCTTAGTCCTGAAGCCAGTTGTTTTAATGTTAGTGCTCTTTTCTCAGAAGGAGGAGAAGAGATGAAGAATGAAAAATATGCATCATTAGTAGGAATAAAAACAGGGGAAGAAGGCTGAGATTCTTTTTGGTAAGTAGCTTTCATATTCTCAACTGCTTTCTCTATTATTTCTAGCTTCTCAAGAATACTGTGCAGCTGTGTTTTCAGATCTTCTTGAGTATGAGTGATCTGATCAAGTTCTGAATGTAACCCATTCATATGACCTTTTGTATTTATCACATCTTGGGATATATCATCAATATTTTGAGCTAAACACAAAAAATGATAATTTGCATAATTTTGCATTCTAATAATGTCTTGAGAAAGTTCAACATCAAACTTTCTGAATTGGGTAAAATCCAAATCTGCTACTAGATTATTTTGAAACTTTGGGTTATGATTGCCTGGTCCCAAATGATGAAATGGAAGCTCAGTCTTCTTGTCTTTAATACTTCTCGGTAAAGGATAATCCATCATTTTAATAAAGGGGACTGCTAGATCTAGGCAGGCAGAATAGTCAGGATGTTGACCATGATGCTCAACTTTGTTCTGGTATGTTTCAAAATTCTTAGGAAGTGAAGGAGCAGATGTTTGAGGAATAGGTTCTTGGGCAAGTATATTCTTCTTACAGTAATAACAGTCCTTAGAACCTTTTTGATGCTTTAATAAATGGTCATCTAAATTTGATCTTCCTAAAATGGGCTTATATACAGGTGTTTTAGGAGGAGAGTGTACAGAAGAGTGTCTGTCAGAATCTGATCTTGAACTACTTGCAGATAAAGATGAAAATTGTTGGTCAAGATCTTGAATTCTCTGACTCTGCGACCTTCCTATCTTTAATAAAGGTTTTCCAGAAGAGTTTATAGATATTGCCATTTCTTGAGGCATAGGAGGTTTGAAGTTAGCAGAGATTGGTTCGTATTCTGCAGACCATTCTTCAATTTCTGTGAGTTGACAGAAACCAAGAGAAAGAGAAGAAACGTTTCCTGGACCAACCACCACGCTTTCAGAAGTGGCACATTGCATCAATTTGGGATTGAGGGGAGGCATGGTTGAGGAAACAAAATGGAGACAGATAGAGGAGTGGAGTTGGGCAATCTTAGACCCTTCCACCATATCAAATCCAACAAATTGTAGATAAGCTTCTAAGAGGGAATTGATATACGGATCTCGAAGAGAGACTTGAAATCTAGGCAAAGATGAAGACCAGACAGGGCCATTATGAAGAGGGGCTTCAAATCCAGAAATTAATGCATCCTAGAATACATTATGTCGTGAGTCAATGATGCATGTGAGGACATTAGTATTTAGGCCAGGGCGGACCAAAGGATTTATGCCAAACTGGATGAGGCCTATATGAATGTACTCATAACCATGTTCTATACCCCAATCAATATCAGCTTGTTGTATTAACGGAACTTGATATTTGGATTGTCCGAGAGAGATAGGGATATTTACAGAACAGTACGTATTAAAGTAGTAGCTCTGAACTGGAAAAGAGGAATATCATATATATCTGAAGCCGGAACCTGAGGCATTTTCCAATTTGGATCTGGTTCATACTCTTGGGCTAACAGACGCACATTGTACAGATCTTTATCATTGGACTGACTTAATAGTTTCTTATACCACTTAGTGGGTTTGTAGGTATCTATAGAGGAAAGATCATGGGATGAGGAATCTTTAGGTGCAGCCATTATGATCTACTGCTACTTTTGTCAAAGTCCTTCAAATGTTCCAGGTAAGCAAAAAGATAGAAGGTAAGTTCAACTTACAATGAGTCTGAGACACTGGCAACAACAGAGGCCTATTCTACGGCACAAAATTGCTGATAGAGAATGCTTACGTATCCTGCGACAATCACTTTTAGTTGAACACTTCTTTTTTCCGAACTTTGCATGTCTCACAACCAGACTTTTCAAACACAAGGCTCGATCATAAACAAAGAACTTCAAAATTCCTTTGTATTAAATTCCTCTCAAACACAATTCATGCAGGAGGCATGATTTTACAAACTATAGAGATCTATTTGCATAGAAAAGCAGGGCATTCAGACTTGTATCCTTTGTTAACACAAGGGATTATAGCCAGGCTCCTGGCACACTGCTCAGGCAAATCAGGGCTCTGATACCAATTTTTCAAAGTACGCACATCAGAGCGGATAGGATACACTAATATAGACTCTTACACTTGAGATCAATGTTTTTCATTTGCTAACTCAGGATCCCGAAGGCAAGAGAAACAAAGAGGATACACACTGCTCGACTTGGACTTAGACTACTCTCAGGACTCTCCAAATTTTCCAATGAATAAATGAGAGTTGAGGGTTTTTATTTATACTACTCATAGCAAGTTCCCAGTATGAGATTACGGGCAACTGCTAGTTACAAAGATTCTCCGAAAACTCTAGATGGGGCAGTTGTGGACTACAATTGTTATCTCGTCCCTTGGAGGCTCGGCTATATGGGGACCCATCATAGATTTTATGGAAGACAAGACTAAAAGCTTATTACTTTAGTATTATGTCATGGACTAAAGTAAATATTCTTACACTGTGGAGTTCACGGAACCCACGGACCGTCGGGACACCACTGTCGGCTCGATAGACATGAATTATTACAAACTTTATTCTGATGGAAGACAAACTTTATTTACAATAGTGGATATCAGGGTCCATCACGCTTCTAACATATTTTGGATATTATATTCAATAGCTGAGTCGAATGAATAGTCACTATTATATTCATGACTTGATGGTGGTGAACTGTGATCTGAAGAAAAGGGAGGAAGCCCACTAAAAGATTTATAAAATGGTGACCCCTACATTACTAAAATAAGTTCATCATCTGGTACACAAGTATTACCATAATAGGTGTTAACTCCCAAAATAGCACCATCATTTTGGTTGGGTTTTACGGTGGATAGCATGGCTATTGATAGTTTCCTCAATTCATTGTTGAGTCTTTTAGCTGCAAAATTTTAGATTTTGGTTTGACTTAAAAATAATTTGGATTGTAAAGTCTTCTTTTTTCAAAATCGTCATGTTTTACTTTCCACAGCTAACTTGGTTTCAAAGGTTCATTGTGCGTTGTGGAAAGTGCCCACTTTCAACAGCTAAGGAGATCATTTCATCAGTTGGCGTGCTGTTGAAAGTGTCAAATCTTAAAAGGTTCTTAAAATCAGTTCTCGAGTGGCGTACTGTCAAAGATACATGCTTTAAGCAGCTAAGGAGAGTCTTCTACAAAGTGGCGCGTTGTGGAAAGTGCATACTTTCCGCAGCTAACAGGGGCTTACAAAGAGGCACGCTGAGGAAAGTCAAGATTATCAATAGTTAATAGAGGCTGTACTCCTGGGTTGGCAACATCAAATCAAATCTTTGTTTCCATATCAGACATTGTTTACAAAGGTTCGTTTAGGGTTTTTGAATTGCAAATGGAAAAATGACACTTAAACTTGCAGGGAACTTTTCGATCCCTTCC
>ML781943.1:798177-844127 GCA_009831015.1 Picea engelmannii
TTCTCTGCAATAAATCTTGAATTTCCTTTTTGCAATAATCTAGCTCTGTAGGAGACATATGGTTTGCAGAGGCCTTTTGTGGTTTAGGGATGTAATCTTCTCTGTATGGCAGGTTTACAAAATATTGCTCTCTAGTCCAGAAATCATCAGGATAATCAGAAGTACACTCCTTTTCAATATTTTCTTTTATTTCTCTAATTACTTCTGATCCATGCATATTTACATTTTTTACAATTTTCTAGATCTTCACAAGACTACTTGCAGAATGTTCTAGTGTCTTGGCAGCTGGCTTTTCTATTATTCTTCTTTCATAAACAGTCTTGCTAGGTACTTTTATGGATTTTCCATTTACTGTTATGTGTAATTCAGAATGACAAACAGTTAGTGGTAAAAACTTATTTACAAAATATTTCCCTAGTAGTATATCAGATCCTGTGTCAAAACTGTAGAGTGTCACTGGGATTTTCTGATCCTGAATGTAAATAGGAAAATCTGGGCAGATGTGATTAATCTTGAGTTTTGTTTTTTTAACAGCTCTGAATGAGAGATTAATAGGCTGCCAATAGTATTCAGGAATAGCTCCATGCTTAGCACATGAGTTCATAGCACCAATGTCTACTTGGGCATCTAAAGTATATTGTAGGTAACCTGAAACATTTATTTGTACAGAGATGACAATTCTGTCATCTAGGCCTTTCAACATTTTATTTTCTGAAAATCCAGTCTCTATATGACCATGAAACATCTCATGTTCTAATTCTTCATTTCTTTGTTTCTTTATGAATGCCAATTCTTCTCTTTGCAACTTTAAAGTCTTCCATAAATTTTTGACTAATACTTCCTTTTCTCTGATTTCTTCTTCAAGTAGGAATATTGCAATATCCAAGGAATTATCTTCCTGTAGAGAAGTATCTTGATGAATAATCAGAGCTTTGCCTCTGGTATCTGGAGTGGCAGAAGTATTAGGTTTTGTATATGCAAATTCAACATCAGTTGGCGTATAATGGTGAATATTCACCACGCTTGGCTGCTGGAGAGACTGAATTTGGGAATTAAGTTTCTCTAACTGGGAAGTATATCGGTCATATAAGGAAAATTGACCAGGTGTGAGAACATAGAGTTTAGACTAGAGAGTGGCTCGTTGGTGAAGGAGAGCATTTAGAAGACATCATCTTAATATCTAAGAAATTTAACTCTTCAATTTGAGATGAATTAGAAGAATGGTCGGAAAAGGTGGGAGACTCAGGATGGGAAATATCACCCTCATCATCAGAATCTTCAGAAAGTGATAAGTATTCACCATCTAAACGGTTAGAAAAAATATCCCATTCAGCTGGATCATATCCAGTGGAGAACAGATCCATAATTTTGATTTGGGCTTTAGTATTTGACCGCAGAGGACACTGAGATGCCCAGTGGCCAGGCTTTTTGCAAATAAAGTAGTGGGATTGCCTAGACCTATTATTCTGTGGTCTTATTTTAAGGAAAAACTTTCTTTTAGGCTTCGAAAAGGTGTTATTTATTTTATGACAACCACAGTCACATTTTGACCATTTCTTAGGAGTTTTCTTTTGATGAGAACATCCAAAACTAGATGTTTCATTAAAGACTTCGCATACTGAAGAATCAAATCCTAAATGTTTTTTCAAGGATTTTGTTGTCTTCTTTCTCATACACTCATTCTGGAGGGCCGTAACAATTTGTTCGTGCAATCCAGCAAGAGAGACATCTTCTATGTCAATTTCTAAATCTTCTAGTCTTGTTCTAACTAGCTCAGGAACTTTACTAGGCATTGAGGATAAATATTTCCTCAGATAAACATAATTGTGAGGATCATGAACTTTGTATAATAGGGCTTGCATAGTACAGAAATATTTCTGTAACTGGTTGAGGTGACATAGTTTTTGGCTCATAAACATATCAGCATAATGACTCATGTTTACTCGAATAGCACGATAGAACTCATGGACTACGGCTTTTATGAGTTCATCTATAGGTTTATCATGCTGAATAATTCTTAATTTGTTGTTATCAGAAATGCTTTCCCACCAAAAACTCAAATTGCCAGTAAATCCCCATGTTAAACGTAGGGCTAAGTCACTCCATGAAACTTTGTCTTTGAATAACAATTTATGTGTCTTTGCCCATGCATGCCATCCTTCGATCATGTTTTCTATCTCAAGTTTAATTTTACAATCAACATTTGAGACAGGAGCAGTATCAATATGTTTGATGCAAGTTTGTGGGTGTCCATCAATATCCATAGGGTCTTTGTTTGATCCTGTATACCTAGCATTACACCATTGTTCCCATGCTGAAGTTCTAGAAGAACTTGGTTTAGAAGATTCAGGATTAGGCTCAGGCTTAGTTTCTCCATCCATTGCCTTAATGGAGAGACATTGGTCAGTAGAAATATGTACAAGGGCTAACTGACTAGCTAAGATTTCTGCTTTAGCTTGCTCTATTTGTATTTCTAGCTCTTTTCCTTGTCTCTGGACCAAGGATAATTTATCATAAGCTAGCTGGCAGATTTCTGCTATCCTTACCATAGTAGGATTTCTTAGTCCTGAAGCCAGTTGTTTTAATGTTAGTGCTCTTTTCTCAGAAGGAGGAGAAGAGTTGAAGAATGAAAAAGATGCATCATTAGTAGGAATCAAAATAGGGGAAGCAGGCTGAGATTCTTCTTGGTAAGTACCTTTCATATTCTCAACTGCTTTCTCTATTATTTCTAGCTTCTCAAGAATAGTGTGGAACTTTGTTTTCAGATCTTCTTGCGTTTGAGTGATCTGATCAAGTTCTGAATGTAACCCATTCATATGACCTTTTGTCTTTATCACATCTTGGGCTATATCATCAATATTTTGAGCTAAACACACAGAATGATAATTTGCATAATTTTGCATTCTAATAATGTATTGAGAAGGTTGAGCATCAAACTTTCTGTATTGGATAAAATCTAAATCTGCTACTATATTATTTTGAAACTTTGGGTTATGATTTCCTGGTCCCAAATGACGAAATGGAAGCTCAGTCTTCTTGTCTTTACCACTTCTTGGTAAAGGATAGTCCATCATTTTAATAAAGGGGACTACTAGATATAGGCAGGCAGAACAGTCAGGATGTTGACCATGATGCTCAACTTTGTTCTGGTATGTTTCAAAATTCTTAGGTAGTGAAGGAGAAGATGTTTGAGGAACAGGTTCTTGGGCAGGTATATTCTTCTTACAGTAATAACAGTCCTTAGAACCTTTTTGATGCTTTAATAAATGGTCATCTAAATTTGATCTTCCTAAAATGGGTTTATATACAGGTGTTCTAGGAGGAGAATATACAGAAGAGTGTCTGTCAGAATCTGATCTTGAACTACTTGCAGATAAAGATGAAAATTGTCGGTCAAGATCTTGAATTCTTTGACTCTGCGACCTTCCTATCTTTAATACAGGTTTTCCAGAAGAGTTTATAGATACTGCCATTTCTTGAGGCATAGGAGGTTTGAAGTTAGCAGAGCTTGGTTCGTATTCTATAGACCATTCTTCAATTTCTGTGAGTTGACAGAAACCAAGAGAAAGAGGGGAAATGTTTCCTGGACCAACCACCATGCTTTCAAAAGTGGCGCGTTGCATCAATTTGGGATTGAGGAGAGGCATGGTTGAGGGAAAAAAATGGAGACAGATAGAGGAGTGGAGTTGGGCAATCTTAGACCCTTCCTCCATATCAAATCCAGCAAATTGTAGATAAGCTTGTAAGAGGGAATTGATATACGGATCTCGAAGAGAGACTTGAAATCTAGGCAAAGATGAAGACAAGACAGGGCCATTATGAAGAGGGGATTGAAATCCTGAAATTAATGCATCCTGGAATACATTATGTCGTGAGTCAATGATGCATGTGAGGACATTAGTATTTAGGCCAGGGAGGACCAAAGGATTTATGCCAAACTGGATGAGGCCTATATGAATGTACTCATAACCATGTTTTAGACCCCAATCAATATCATCTTGTTGTATTAACGGAACTTGATAGTTGGATTGTCCGAGAGAGATAGGGATATTTACAGAACAGTAACGTATTAAAGTAGTAGCTCTGAACTGGAAAAGAGGAATATCATATATATCTGAAGCCGGAACCTGAGGCATTTTCCAATTTGGATCTGGTTCATACTCTTGGGCTAACAGACGCACATTGTATAGAGCTTTATCATTGGACTGACTTAATAGTTTCTTATACCACTTAGTGGGTTTGTAGGTAGCTAGAGAGGAAAGATCATGGGATGAGGAATCTTTAGGTGTATCCATTATGATCTACTGCTACTTTTGAAAAAGTCCTTCAAATGTTGCAGGTAAGAAAAAAGATAGAAGGTAAGTTCAACTTACAATGAGTCTGAGATATTGGCGACAACAGAGGCCTATTCTGCGGCACAAAATTGCTGATAAAGAATGCTTACCTATCCTACGACAATCACTTTTAGATGAACACTTCTTTTATCCAAACTTTGCACGTCTCACAACCAGACTTTTCAAACACAAGGCTCGATCATAAACACAGAACTTCTAAATTACTTTGTATTAAATTCCTCTCAAATACAATTCATGCAGGAGGCATGATATTACAAACTATAGAGATCTATTTGCACAGAAAAGTAGGGCATTCAGACTTGTATCCTTTGTTAACACAAGGGATTATAGCCAGGCTCCTGGCACACTGATCAGGCAAATCAGGGCTTTGATACCAATTTTTCAAAGTACGCACATCAGAGCAGACAAGATACACTAATATAGACTCTTACACTTGAGATCAGTGTTTTTCATTTTCTAACTCAGGATCCCGAAGGCAAGAGAAGCAAAGAGGATACACACTGCTCGACTTGGACTTAGACTACTCTCAGGACTCTCCAAATTTTCCAATGAATAAATGAGAGCTGAGGGTATTTATTTATACTACTCATAGCAAGTTCCCGGTATGAGATTACGGGCAACTTCCAGTTACAAAGATTCTCCGAAAACTCTAGACGGGGCAGCTATGGACAACAGTTGTTATCTCGTCCCTTGGAGGCTCGGCCATATGGGGACCCATCATAGATTTTACGGAAGACAAGACTAAAAGATTATTACTTTAGTATTATGTCATGGACTAAAGTAAATATTCTTACACTGTGGAGTTCACGGAACCCACGGACTGTCGGGACACCACTGTCGGCTCGATAGACATGAATTATCACAAAATTTATTCTGATGGTAGACAAACTTTATTTAAAATAGTGGATATCAGGGTCCATCACGCTTCTAACATATTTTGGATATTATATTCAGCAACTGAGTTGAATGAATAGTCACTATTATATTCATGACTTGATGGTGGTGAACTGTGATCTGAAGAAAAGGGAGGAATCCCACTAAAATATTTATAAAATGGTGACCCCTGCATTGCTGGAATAAGTTCATCATATGGTACACAAGTATTACCATAATAGTTACTAGAAATCTTGTAGCAAGGAGGTGCAGAAGGATCTGTTGAGACAAAGTGAAGGTTGTTTCTTATGTAAGATAAACTGAAAACAAACCATGCTTCATGTTGAGCAGCTTCACAAACTTCTGCATGAAACCAAATCTTGAAGGCTTCTCAATCTGTCTGGTTGAAGAAGTCTGCATCTCGAGGACAATAATTCCAAAATAGTAGATACAACCATCCTGACCAAGAATAATAATGATCCTTAAACAAATCACACTCAAATGTAAGCCATACACATCCATCATACTTAATCTGATGAACTATAGTAGAATAATCCAGATAAGTTAGATATGGAGTATAGAGGCTTATATAAACTTGTCCTTGATGAGGACCACCAGTCATTATTCCTCTGAACAAATCTCTTTGTTCTCTGAAGTAGCTGCTGAAGAATTCCAAGCCACTAGTATTATCAATCCATAATTTTAGTATCCTTAAACTAGTTGGGCTATTCTTTATGCAACACGCTAAGCAATCAAAACACAAACAGTATTTACATTCTATACAAACCAAGATCCATTTGATCCCTGGTGGTGCTTCCCTAGATATAACATTCAGGGAGGATGAAGCCATCTTATACTTTTATCTTGACCTTTTGTAGGAGAGGCTTCTCGAGTTAACAGGTCTGCAATACAATTTTCTTTTCCTGGTTTATATTCAATATTAAAAGCATATCCTTCTAACCAGAGAATCCATCACAGTACTCTGTTATTACCCTGTTCCAGAAACTTATGATTAGTCAGCATCCCTTTCATATTCCTTAAATCGGTTCTAACAATGAAATGAACTGGTTTAAGAAACATTCTATACTTTTTTATTCCATTTTTAACAGCTAGAATCTCTTTATGTGAAGAGGGATATTTCGAATCTGTTTTGCTAACACACCCAGAAGTATACAGACATACTTCCTCCAATTTAGGTCATTCTTTTGAAGAAGGATTGTTTCCCATATTGCATGTGAAGCATATGTTTCTAAAATTAATTTCATAGACAGATCAGGAAGATGCAGGCCTGGTAAATGGTGAATCTTTTGTTTGATGATTTGGACAGCTTGTGTCATTTTATAATTCCAGGGTAAAAACTTACTTAGTCTTTTCTGTAGAATTCTAACATCCCTTGCTTCGTTTTCATAAAACTGTCGGATGTAATTTAAGCACCCTAGAAATCTTTGCAGTTGCTTGTTGTCCAAAATTTCATCAGGAAATTCTGCTAACTTCTTTAGCACATGATCTTGGAGATCTACTTCTCCTTGAGAGAGTATTAGACCAAGATATTCAATTCTTTTTTGTGCCCAACAAAGTTTGGATTTACTGAGCACTAGACCATGCTTATATAAAAAATCATAAACTTTCTGCAAATGATGTACAGGTTGTGCATATGAGTAGATCATCTATATATGCAATGACAAATGGAAAATGTATGAAAATGTCATCCATCCTTTTTTGGAACTCAGAAGGAGCATTCTTCAGACCAAATGGCATTACCTTCCATTGATATTGGCCTTGTGGAACTAAAAATGTCATTTTGTACCTGTCAGCTGGAACAATACCAATCTGCCAAAATCCACTTTTTAAATCAAATTTGCTAAATACATTACACCTTCCAATCCTGGAGAATAATAATTCCTTATTGGGCAAAGGGAACCTCAAGGGTAATAAGGCAGTATTTAAGGCTCTATAATTGATTACCATCCTGGGTTTACCTCTGTTTTGTTCAAAATGCTTGTTAACATAAAAAGCTGGACATGCCGATGGGCTTCTACTATTCTCTATAAGTTTTCTCTGCAATAAATCTTGAATTTCCTTTTTGCAATAATCTAGCTCTGTAGGAGACATATGGTTTGCAGAGGCCTTTTGTGGTTTAGGGATGTAATCTTCTCTGTATGGCAGGTTTACAAAATATTGCTCTCTAGTCCAGAAAGCATCAGGATAATCAGAAGTACACTCCTTTTCAATCTTTTCTTTTATTTCTTTAATTACTTCTGATCCATGCATATTTACATTTTTTACAATTTTCTGGATCTTCACAAGACTACTTGCAAAATGTTCTAGTGTCTTGGCAGCTGGCTTTTCTATTATTCTGCTTTCATAAATAGTCTTGCTAGGTACTTTTATGGCTTTGCCATTTACTGTTATGTGTAATTCAGAATGACAAACAGTTAGTGGTAAACACTTATTTACAAAATCTTGCCCTAGTAGTATATCAGATCCTGTGTCAAATCTGTAGAGTGTCAGCGGGATTTTCTTATCCTGAATGTAAATAGGGAAATCTGGGCAGATGAGATTAATCTTGAGTTCTATTTTGTTAACAGCTCTGAATGAGAGATTAATAGGCTGCCAATAGTATTCAGGAATAGATCCATTCTTAGCACATGATTTCGTAGCACCAGTGTCTACTTGGGCATATAAAGTATACTGTAGGTAACCTGAAACTTTTATTTGTATAGAGATGACAATTCTGTCATCTAGGCCTTTCAACATTTTATTTTCTGAAAATCCAGTCTCTATATCATCATGAAACATCTCGTGTTCTAATCCTTCATTTATTTGTTTCTTTATGAATGTCAATTCTTTTCTTTGCAACTTTAAAGTCTTCCATAAATTTATGACTAATACTTCCTTTTCTCTGATCTCTTCTTCAAGTAGGAATATTGCATTATCCAAGGAATTATCTTCCTGTAGAGAAGTATCCTGATGAATAATCAGAGCTTTGCCTCTGGTATCTGGAGTGGCATAAGTATTAGGTTTTGTATATGCAAATTCAGCATCAGTTGGCATATAATGTTGAATATTCACCATGCTTGGCTGCTGGAGAGACTGAATTTGGGAATTAAGTTGCTCTAACTGGGAAGTATATCGGTCATATAAGGAAAATTGACCAGGTGTGAGAACAGAGAGTTTAGACTGAAGAGTGGCTCGTTGGTGAAGGAGAGCATTTAGATCTACAAAAGAATACATCATCTTAATATCTAAGAAATTTAACTCTTCAATTTGAGATGAATCAGAAGAATGGTCAGAAAAGGTGGGAGACTCAGGATGGGAAATATCACCCTCATCATCAGAATCTTCAGAAAGTGATAAGTATTCACCATCTAAACGGTTAGAGACCATATCCCATTCATCTGGATCACATCCAGTGGAGAACAGATCCATAATTTTGATTTGGACTTTAGTCTTTGACCGCAGAGGACACTGAGATGCCCAATGGCCATGCTTTTTGCAAATAAAGCAGTGGGATTGCCTAGACCTATTATTTTGTGGTCTTCTTTTAAAGAAAAACTTTCTTTTAGGCTTAAAAGACCTTTGAGGCTTCGAAAAGGTGTTACTTCTTTTATGACAACCACAGTCAGATTTTGACCATTTCTTAGGAGTTTTCTTTTGATGAGAACATCCAAAACTAGATGTTTCATTAAAGACTTTGCATACTGAAGAATCAAATCCTAAATGTTTTTTCAAGGATTTTGTTGTCTTCTTTCTCATACACTCATTCTGGAGGGCCGTAACAATTTGTTCGTGCAATCCAGCAAGAGAGAGATCTTCTATGTCAATTTCTAAATCTTCTAGTCTTGTTCTAACTAGCTCAGGAACTTTACCAGGCATTAAGGATAAATATTTCCTCAGATAAGTAGAATTGCGAGGATCAGGAACTTTGTATAATAGGGCTTGCATAGTACAGAAATATTTATGTAGCTGGTTGAGGTGACATAGTTTTTGGCTCATAAACATATCAGCATAACGACTCATGTTTACTCGAATATCACCATAGAACTCATGGACTACGGCTTTTATGAGTTCATCTATAGGTTTATCATGCTGAATAATACTTAATTTGCTATTATCAGAAATTCTTTCCCACCAAAAACTCAAATTGTCAGTAAATCCCCTTGTTAAATTTATGTGTCTTTGCCCATGCATGCCATCCTAGGATCATGTTTTCTATCTCAAGTTTACTTTTACAATCAACATTTGAGATAGGAGCAGTATCAGTATGTTTGATGGAAGTTTGTGGGTGTCAATCAATATCCATAGGGGCTTTCTTTGATCCTGTATACCTAGCATTACACCATAGTTCCCATGCTGAAGTTCTAGAAGAACTTGGTTTAGAAGATTCAGGATTAGGCTCAGGCTTAGTTTCTCCATCCATTGCCTTAATTGAGAGACAATGGTCAATAGAAATATGTACAAGGTCTAACTGACTAGCTAATGTATCTGCTTTAGCTTGCTCTATTTGTATTTCGAGCACTTTTCCTTGTCTTAGGACCAAGGATAATTTATTATAAGCTAGCTGGCAGATTTTTTCTATCCTTACCATAGTAGGATTTCTTAGTCCTAAATCCAATTGTTTTAATGTTAGTGCTCTTTTCTTAGAAGGAGGAGAAGAGATGAAGAATGAAAAAGATGCATCATTAGTAGGAATCAAAACAGGGGAAGCAGGCTGAGATTCTTCTTGGTAAGTAGCTTTCATATTCTCAACTGCTTTCTCTATTATTTCTAGCTTCTCAAGAATAGTGTGCATCTGTGTTTTCAGATCTTCTTGAGTTTGAGTGATCTGATCAAGTTCTGATTGTAACCCATTCATATGACCTTTTGTCTTTATCACATATTGGGCTATATCATCAATATTTTGAGCTAAACACACAGACTGATAATTTGCATAATTTTGCATTCTAATAATGTCTTGAGAAGGTTCAGCATCAAACTTTCTGTATTGGATAAAATCTAAATCTGCTACTAGAGTATTTTGAAACTTTCGGTTATGATTGCCTGGTCCCAAATGACGAAATGGAAGCTCAGTCTTCTTGTCTTTACCACTTCTTGGTAAAGGATAATCCATCATTTTAATAAAGGGGACTGCTAGATCTAGGCAGGAATAACTGTCAGGATGTTGACCATGATCCTCAACTTTGTTCTGGTATGTTTCAAAATTATTAGGAAGTGAAGGAGAAGATGTTTGAGGAACAGGTTCTTGGGTAGGTATATTCTTCTTACAGTAATAACAGTCCTTAGAACCTTTCTGATGCTTTAATAAATGGTCATCTAAATTTGATCTTCCTAAAACAGGTTTATATACAGGTGTTCTAGGAGGAGAATGTACAAAAGAGTGTCTGTCAGAATCCGATCTTGAACTACTTGCAGATAAAGATGAAAATTGCCGGTCAAGATCTTGAATTCTTTGACTCTGCGACCTTCCTATCTTTAATACAGGTTTTCCAGAAGAGTTTATAGATACTGCCATTTCTTGAGGCATTGGAGGTTTGAAGTTAACAAATATTTCTTCGTATTCTGCAGACCATTCTTCAATTTCTGTGAGTTGACAAAAACCAAGAGAAAGGGGGGAAACGTTTCCTCGACCAACCACCACGCTTTCAGAAGTGGTGCGTTGCATTCTTTATCAGCAATTTTATGCCGCAGAATAGGCCTCTGTTGTCGCCAGTGACTCAGACTCATTGTAAGTTGAACTTACCTTCTATCTTTTTGCTTACCTGCAACATTTGAAGGACTTTGTCAAAAGTAGCAGTAGATCATAATGGCTACACCTAAAGATTCCTCATCCCATGATCTTTCCTCTCTAGCTACCTACAAACCCACTAAGTGGTATAAGAAACTATTAAGTCAGTCCAATGATAAAGCTCTATACAATGTGCGTCTATTAGCCCAAGAGTATGAACCAGATCCAAATTGGAAAATGCCTCAGGTTCCGGCTTCAGATATATATGATATTCCTCTTTTCCAGTTCAGAGCTACTACTTTAATACCTTACTGTTCTGTAAACGTTTCCTCGAGATGTAGACTTCTTCAACCAGACAGATCGAGAAGCCTTCAAGATTTGGTTTCATGCAGAAGTTTGTGAAGTTGCTCAACATGAAGCATGGTTTGTTTTCAGTTTATCTTACATAAGCAACAACCTTCACTTTGTCTCAACTGATCCTTCTGCACCTCCTTGCTACAAGATTGCCAGTACCTATTATGGTAATACTTTTGTACCAGATGATGAACTTATTCCAGCAATGCAGGGGTCACCATTTTATAAATCTTTCAGTGGGCTTCCTCCCTTTTCTTCAGATCACAATTCACCACCATCAAGTCATGAATATAATAGTGACTATTTATTCGACTCAGTTGCTGAATATAATATCCAAAATATGTTAGAAGCCTGATGGACATCAGAATAAAGTTTGTCTGCCATCAGAATAAAGTTTGTAATAATTCATGTCTATCGGGCCGACAGTGGTG
This sequence comes from Picea engelmannii, assembly GCA_009831015.1. Taxonomy (NCBI): domain Eukaryota; kingdom Viridiplantae; phylum Streptophyta; class Pinopsida; order Pinales; family Pinaceae; genus Picea; species Picea engelmannii. Next base: position 809,916 of record ML781943.1, read on the forward strand.
TCCCGACGGTCCGTGGGTTCCGTGAACTCCACAGTGTAAGAATATTTACTTTAGTCCATGACATAATACTAAAGTAATAAGATTTTAGTCTTGTCTTCCGTAAAAGCTATGATGGGTCCCCATATGGCCGAGCCTCCAAGGGACGAGATAACAGCTGTAGTCCACAACTGCCCCATCTAGAGTTTTCAGAGAATCTTTGTAACTGGCAGTTTCCCGTAATCTCATACCGGGAACTTGCTATGAGTAGTATAAATAAAGACCCTCAGCTCTCATTTATTCATTGGAAAATTTGGAGAGTCCCAAGAGTAGTCTAAGTCTAAGTCGAGTAGTGTGTATCCTCTTTGATTCTCTGGCCTTCGGGATCCTGAGTTAGCAAACGAAAAACACTGATCTCAAGTGTAAGAGTCTATATTAGTGTATCATGTCCGCTCTGATGTGCGTACTTTGAAAAATTGGTATCAGAGCCATAATTTGCCTGAGCAGTGTGCCAAGAGCCTGGCTATAATCCCTTGTGTTAACAAAGGATACAAGTCTGAATTCTCTGCTTTTTTGTGCAAATAGATCTCTACAGTTTGTAATATCATGCCTCCTGCATGAATTGTATTTGAGAGGAATTTAATACAAAGGAATTTTGAAGTTCTGTGTTTATGATCGAGCCTTGTGTTTGAAAAGTCTGGTTGTGAGATGTGCAAAGTTCGGATAAAAGAACTGTTCAGCTAAAATTGATTGTCGCAGGATATGTAAGAACTTGATCAGATCACTCAAACTCAAGAAGATCTGAAAACACAGTTGCACACTATTCTTGAGAAGCTAGAAATAATAGACAAAGCAGTTGAGAATATGAAAGCTACTTACCAAGAAGAATCTCAACCTGCTTCCCCTGTTTTGATTCCTACTAATGATGGATCTTTTTCATTCTTCAGCTCTTCTCCTCCTTCTGAGAAAAGAGCACTAACATTAAAACAACTGGCTTCAGGACTAAGAAATCCTACTATGGTGAGGATAGCAGAAATCTACCAGCTAGCTTATGATAAATTATCCTTGGTCCAGAGTCAAGGAAAAGAGGTAGAAATACAAATAGAGCAAGCTAAAGAAGATAGTTTAGCTAGTCAGTTATCCCTTGTACATATTTCTACTGACCAATGTCTCTCAATTAAGGCAATGGATGGAGAAACTAAGCCTGAGCCTAATCCTGAATCTTCTAAACCAAGTTCTTCTAGAACTTCAGCATGGGAACAGTGGTGTAATGCTAGGTATACAGGATCAAAGAAAGCCCCTATGGATATTGATGGACACCCACAAACTTCCATCAAACATACTGATACTGCTCTTGTCTCAAATGTTGATTGTAAAAGTAAACTTGAGATATAAAACATGATTCAAGGATGGCATGCATGGGCAAAGACACAAAAATTGTTATTCAAAGACAAAGTTTCATGGAGTGACTTAGCCCTACGTTTAACATGGTGATTTACTGGCAATTTGAGTTTTCGATGGGAAAGAATTTCTGATAACAACAAATTAAGAATTATTCAGCATGATAAACCTATAGATGAACTCATAAAAGACGTAGTCCATGAGTTCTATAGTGATATTTGAGTAAACATGAGTCATTATGTTGATATGTTTATGAGCCAAAAACTGTCACCTCAATCAGTTACAGAAATATTTCTGTACTATGCAAGCCCTATTATACAAAGTTCCTGATCCTCGCAATTCTTCTTATCTGAGGAAATATTTATCCTCAATGCCTGGTAAAGTTCCTGAGCTAGTTAGAACAAGACTAGAAGATTTAGAAATTGACATAGAAGATCTCTCTCTTGCTGGATTGCACGAACAAATTGTTACGGCCCTCCAGAATTAGTGTATGAGAAAGAAGACAACAAAATCCTTGAAAAAACATTTAAGATTTGATTCTTCAGTATGCGAAGTCTTTAATGAAACATCTAGTTTTGGATGTTCTCATCAAAATAAAAATGCTAAGAAATGGTCAAAATCTGACTGTGGTTGTCATAAAATAAGTAACACCGTTTCGAAGCCTCAAAGGTCTTTTAAGCCTAAAAGAAATTTTTTCTTTAAAAGAAGACCACAGAATAATAGGTCTAGGCAATCCCACTGCTTTATTTGCAAAAAGCCTGGCCACTGGGCATCTCAGTGTCCTCTGCGGTCAAAGACTAAAGCCCAAATCAAAATCATGGAGCTGTTCAACACTGTATATGATCCAGCTGAATGGGATATGGTCTCTAACCATTCAGATGGTGAATACTTATCACTTTCTGAAGATTCTGATGATGAGGGTGATATTTCCCATCCTGAGTCTCCCACCTTTTCCAACCATTCTTCTGATTCATCTCAAATTGAAGAGTTAAATTTCTTAGATATTAAGATGATGTCTTCTTTTGTAGATATAAATGCTCTCCTTCACCAACGAGCCAATATCCAATCTCCTTATAGGACCGATATACTTCCCAGTTAGAGCAACTTAATTCCCAAATTCAGTCTGTCCAACACCCAAGCGTGGTGAATATTCACCATTATATGCCAACTGATGATGAATTTGCATATACAAAACCTAATACTTCTGCCACTCTAGATACCAGAGGCAAAGCTCTGATTATTCATCAGGATACTTCTCTACAAGAAGATAATTCCTTGGATAATGCAATATTCCTACTTGAAGAAGAAATCAGAGAAAAGGAAGTATTAGTCAAAAATTTATGGAAGACTTTAAAGTTGCAAAGAGAAGAATTGGCATTCATAAAGAAACAAAGAAATGAAGAATTAAAACATGATATGTTTCATGATGATATAGAGACTGGATTTTCAGAAAATAAAATGTTGAAAGGCCTAGATGACAGAATTGTCATCTCTGTACAAATAAAAGTTTCAGGTTACCTACAATATACTTTAGATGCCCAAGTAGACACTGGTGCTATGAACTCATGTGCTAAGAGTGGAGCTATTCCTGAATACTATTGGAAGCCTATTAATATCTCATTCAGAGCTGTTAACAAAACAGAACTCAAGATTAATCACATCTGCCCAGATTTTCCTATTTACATTCAGGATCAGAATATCCCAGTGACACTCTACAATTTTGACACAGGATCTGATATACTGCTAGGCGAAGATTTTGTAAATAAGTGTTTACCACTAACTGTTTGTCATTCTGAATTACACATAACAGTAAATGGAAAAGCCATAAAAGTACCTAGCAAGACTATTTATGAAAGCAGAATAATAGAAAAGCCAGCTGCCAAGACACTAGAACATTCTGCAAGTAGTCTTGTGAAGATCCAAAAAATTGTAAAAAATGTAAATATGCATCGATCAGAAGTAATTAAAGAAATAAAAGAAAAGATTGAAAAGGAGTGTACTTCTGATTATCCTGATGCTTTCTGGACTAGAGAGAAATATTTTGTAAACCTGCCATACAGAGAAGATTACATCCCTAAACCATAAAAGGCCTCTGCAAACCATATGTCTCCTACAGAGCTAGATTATTGCAAAAACAAAATTCAAGATTTATTGCAGAGAAAACTTATAGAGAATAGTAGAAGCCCATGGGAATGTCCAACTTTTTATGTTAACAAGCATTTTGAACAAAAAAGAGGTAAACCCAGAATGGTAATCAATTACAGAGCCTTAAATACTGCCTTATTACCCTTGAGGTTCCCTTTGCCCAATAAAGAATTATTATTCTCCAGGATTGGAAGGTGTAATGTCTTTAGCAAATTTGATTTAAAAAGTGGATTTCGGCAGATTGGTATTGTTCCAGCTGACAGGTACAAAATGAAATTTGTAGTTTCACAAGGCCAATATCAATGGAAGGTAATTCCATTTGGTCTGAAGAATGCTCCTTCTAAGTTCCAAAAAAGGATGGATGACATTTTCAAACATTTTCCATTTGTCATTGTATATATAGATGATCTACTCATATGCTCTGTAGATATAAAACAACATGTACACCATTTGCAGAAAGTTTATGATTTGTTATATAAGCATGGTCTAGTTCTCAGTAAATCCAAACTCTATTGGGAACAAACAAGAATTGAATATCTTGGTCTAATACTCTCTTAGGGAGAAGTAGAACTCCAAGATCATGTGCTAAAGAAGTTAGCAGAATTTCCTGATGAAATTTTGGACAACAAGCAGCTGCAAAGATTTCTAGGGTGCTTAAATTACATACGACAGTTTTTTGAAAACCAAGCAAAGGATGTTAGAATTCTACAGAAAAGACTAAGTAAGTCTTTACCCTGGAATTATAAAATGACACAAGCTGTCCAAATCATCAAACAAAATATTCAGCATTTACCCAGCCTGCATCTTCCTGATCTGTCTATGAAATTAATTTTAGAAACATATGCTTCACATAAAACATGGGCAGCAGTCCTTCTTCAAAAGAATGGACCTAAATTGGAGGAAGTATGTCTGTATACTTCTGGGTGTTTCAACGAAACAGAGTCTAAATACCCCTCTTCACATAAAGAGATTCTTGTTGTTAAAAATGGAATAAAAAAGTATAGAATGTTTCTTAAACCAGTTCATTTCATTCTTAGAACTTATTTAAAGCATATGAAAGGGATGTTGACTAATCATAAGTTGCTGGAACAGGGTAATAATAGAGTACTGTGATGGAGTCTCTGGTTAGAAGGATATGGTTTTAATATTGAATATAAACCAGGAAAAGAAAATTGTATTGCAGACCTGTTAACTCGAGAAGCCTCTCCTACAAAAGGTCAAGATAAAAGTATAAGATGGCTTCATCCTCCCTGAATGCTATATCTAGGGAAGCACCAACAGGGTTCAAATGGATCTTGGTTTGTACAGAATGTAAATACTATTTGTGTTTTGATTGCTTAGCATGTTGCATAAAGAATAGCCCAGCTAGTTTAAGGATATTAGAATTATGCATTGATAATACTAGTGGCTTGGAATCCTTCAACAGCTACTTCAGAGAATAAAGAGATTTTTTCAGAGGAATAATGACTGGTGGTCCTCATCAAGGACAAGTTTATGTAAGCCTCTATACTCCATATTTAACTTATCTGGATTATTGTACTATACTTCATCAGATTAAGTATGATGGATGTGTATGGCTTACATTTGAGTGTGATTTGTTTAAGGATCATTATTATTCTTAGTCAGGATGGCTCTATATACTATTTTGGAATTATTTTCCTCGAGATGCAGACTTCTTCAACCAGACAGATCGAGAAGCCTTCAAGATTTGGTTTCATGCAGAAGTTTGTGAAGCTGCTCAGCATGAAGCATGGTTTGTTTTCAGTTTATCTTACATAAGCAACAACCTTCACTTTGTCTCAACAGATCCTTCTGCACCTCCTTGCTACAATATTGCCAGTACCTATTATGGTAATACTTGTGTACTAGATGATGAACTTATTCCAGCAATGCAGGGGTCACCATTTTATAAATTGTTTAGTGGGCTTCCTCCCTTTTCATCAGATCACAGTTCACCACCATCAAGTCATGAATATAATAGTGACTATTAATTCGACTCAGTTTCTGAATATAATATCCAAAATATGTTAGAAGCATGATGGACCCTGATATCCACTATTGTAAATAAAGTTTGTCTGCCGTCAGAATAAATTTTGTAATAATTCATGTCTATCGGGCCGACAGTGGTGTCCCGATGATCCGTGGGTTCCGTGAACTCCACAGTGTAAGAATATTTACTTTAGTCCATGACATAATACTAAAGTAATAATATTTTAGTCTTGTCATCCGTAAAATCTATGATGGGTCCCCATATGGTCGAGCCTCCAAGGGACGCGATAACAGCTGTAGTCCACAGCTGCCCCATCTAGAGTTTTCAGAGAATCTTTGTAACTGGCAGTTTCCCGTAATCTCATACCGGGAACTTGCTATGAGTAGTATAAATAAAGACCATCAGCTCTCATTTATTCATTCGAAAATTTGGAGAGTCATGAGAGTAGTCTAAGTCCAAGTGGAGCAGTGTGTATCCTCTTTGCTTCTCTTGCCTTCAAGATCCAGAGTTAGCAAACGCAAAACACTGATCTCAAGTGTAAGAGTCTATATTAGTGTATTCTGTCCGCTCTGATGTGCGTACTTTGTCGCCAATGTCTCAGACTCATTGTAAGTTGAACTTACCTTCTATCTTTTTGCTTACCTGCAACATTTGAAGGACTTTGTCAAAAGTAGCAGTAGATCATAATGGCTACACCTAAAGATTCCTCATCCCATGATCTTTCCTCTCTAGCTACCTACAAACCCACGAAGTGGTATAAGAAACTATTAAGTCAGTCCAATGATAAAGATCTGTACAATGTGCGTCTGTTAGCCCAAGAGTATGAACCAGTTCCAAATTGGAAAATGCCTCAGGTTCCGGCTTCAGATATATATTATATTCCTCTTTTCTAGTTCAGAGCTACTACTTTAATACGTTACTGTTCTGTAAATATCCCTATCTCTCTCGGACAATCCAAATATCAAGTTCCGTTAATATAGCAAGCTGATATTGATTGGGATCTAAAACATGGTTATGAGTACATTCATATAGGCCTCATCCAGTTTGGCATAAATCATTTGGTCCTCCCTGGCCTAAATACTAATGTCCTCACATGCATTATTGACACATGACATAATGTATTCCAGGATGCATTAATTTCTGGATTTCAAGACCCTCTTCATAATGGCCCTGTCTGGTCTTCAGCTTTGCCTAGATTTCAAGTCTCTCTTCGAGATCCATATATCAATTCCCTCTTAAAAGATTATCTACAATTTGTTGGATTTGATATGGCGGAAGGGTCTAAGATTGCCCAACTCCACTCCTCTATCTGTCTCCGTAAGGATAGCAGAAATCTACCAGAATGCTTACGTATCCTACGACAATCAATTTTAGCTGAACACTTCTTTTATCCGAACTTTGCCCATCTCACAACCAGACTTTTCAAACACAAGGCTCGATCATAAACAAAGAACTTCAAAATTCCTTTGTATTAAATTCCTCTCAAATACAATTCATGCAGGAGGCATGATATTACAAACTATAGAGATCTATTTGCACAAGAAAGCAGAGAATTCAGACTTGTATCCTTTGTTAACACAAGGGATTATAGCCAGGCTCCTGGCACACTGCTCAGGCAAATTATAGCTCTGATACCAATTTTTCAAAGTACGCACATCAGAGCGGACATGATACACTAATATAGACTCTTACACTTGAGATCAGTGTTTTTCGTTTGCTAACTCAGGATCCCGAAGGCAAGAGAAGCAAAGACGATACACACTGCTCGACTTGGACTTAGACTACTCTTGGGACTCTCCAAATTTTCCAATGAATAAATGAGAGCTGAGGGTCTTTATTTATACTACTCATAGCAAGTTCCCGATATGAGATTACGGGCAACTGCCAGTTACAAAGATTCTCCGAAAACTCTAGATGGGGCAGTTGTGGACTGTAGTTGTTATCTCGTCCCTTGGAGGCTCGGCCATATGGGGACCCATCATAGCTTTTACGGAAGACAAGACTAAAATCTTATTACTTTAGTATTATGTCATGGACTAAAGTAAATATTCTTACACTGGAGAGTTCACGGAACCCACGGACCGTCGGGACACCACTGTCGGCCCGATAGACATGAATTATTACAAACTTTATTATGATGGCAGACAAACTTTATTTACAATAGTGGATATCAGGGTCCATCAGGCTTCTAACATATTCTGTATATTATATTCAGCAACTGAGTCGAATGAATAGTCACTATTATATTCATGACTTGGTGGTGGTGAATTGTGATCTGAAGAAAAGGGAGGAAGCCCACTGAAAGATTTATAAAATGGTGACCCTTGCATTGCTGGAATAAGTTCATCATCTGGTACACAAGTATTACCATAATAGGTATTGGCAATCTTGTAGCAAGGAGGTGCAGAAGGATCAGTTGAGACAAAGTGAAGGTTGTTGCTTATGTAAGATAAACTGAAAACAAACCATGCTTCATGTTGAGCAACTTCACAAACTTCTGCATGAAACCAAATCTTGAAGGCTTCTCGATCTGTCTGGTTGAAGAAGTCTGCATCTCGAGGAAACGTTTACAGAACAGTAAGGTATTAAAGTAGTAACTCTGAACTGGAAAAGAGGAATATCATATATATCTGAAGCCGGAACCTGAGGCATTTTCCAATTTGGATCTGGTTCATACTCTTGGGCTAACAGACGCACATTGTATAGAGCTTTATCATTGGACTGACTTAATAGTTTCTTATACCACTTAGTGGGTTTGTAGGTAGCTAGAGAGGAAAGATCATGGGATGAGGAATCTTTAGGTGTAGCCATTATGATCTACTGCTACTTTTGACAAAGTCCTTCAAATGTTGCAGGTAAGAAAAAAGATAGAAGGTAAGTTCAACTTACAATGAGTCTGAGTCACTGGCGACAACAGAGGCCTATTCTGCGACATAAAATTGCTGATAAAGAATGCAACGCGCCACTTCTGAAAGCGTGGTCGTTGGTCCAGGAATCATTTCCCCTCTTTCTCTTGGTGTCTGTCAACTCACAGAAATTGAAGAATGGTCTGCAGAATATGAAGAAATATCTGCTAACTTCAAACCTCCTATGCCTCAAGAAATGGCAGTATCTATAAACTCTTCTGGAAAACCTGTATTAAAGATAGGAAGTTCGCAGATTCAAAGAATTCAAGATCTTGATCGACAATTTTCATCTTTATCTGCAAGTAGTTCAAGATCAGATTCTGATAGACACTCTTCTGTACATTCTCCTCCTAGAACACCTGTATATAAACCCGTTTTAGGAAGATCAAATTTAGATGACCATTTATTAAAGCATCAGAAAGGTTCTAACGACTGTTATTACAGTAAGAAGAATATACCTACCCAAGAACCTGTTCCTCAAACATCTTCTCCTTCACTTCCTAAGAATTTTGAAACATACCAGAACAAAGTTGAGCATCATGGTCAACATCCTGATAGTTCTGCCTGCCTAGATCTAGCAGTCCCCTTTATTAAAATGATGGATTATCCTTTACCAAGAAGTGGTAAAGACAAGAAGACTGAGCTTCCATTTCGTCATTTGGGACCAGGAAATCATAACCCAAAGTTTCAAAATACTCTAGTAGCAGATTTAGATTTTATCCAATACAAAAAGTCTGATGCTGAACCTTCTCAAGACATTATTAGAATGCAAAATTATGCAAATTATCAGTCTGTATGTTTAGCTCAAAATATTGATGATATAGCTCAATATGTGATAAAGACAAAAGGTCATATGAATGGGTTACAATCAGAACTTGATCAGATCACTCAAACTCAAGAAGATCTGAAAACACAGATGCACACTATTCTTGAGAAGCTAGAAATAATAGAGAAAGCAGTTGAGAATATGAAAGCTACTTACCAAGAAGAATCTCAGCCTGCTTCCCCTGTTTTGATTCCTACTAATGATGCATCTTTTTCATTCTTCATCTCTTCTCCTCCTTCTAAGAAAAGAGCACTAACATTAAAACAATTGGATTTAGGACTAAGAAATCCTACTATGGTAAGGATAGAAAAAATCTGCCAGCTAGCTTATAATAAATTATCCTTGGTCCTAAGACAAGGAAAAGTGCTCGAAATACAAATAGAGCAAGCTAAAGCAGATACATTAGCTAGTCAGTTAGACCTTGTACATATTTCTATTGACCATTGTCTCTCAATTAAGGCAATGGATGGAGAAACTAAGCCTGAGCCTAATCCTGAATCTTCTAAACCAAGTTCTTCTAGAACTTCAGCATGGGAACTATGGTGTAATGCTAGGTATACAGGATCAAAGAAAGCCCCTATGGATATTGATTGACACCCACAAACTTCCATCAAACATACTGATACTGCTCCTATCTCAAATGTTGATTGTAAAAGTAAACTTGAGATAGAAAACATGATCCTAGGATGGCATGCATGGGCAAAGACACATAAATTTAACAAGGGGATTTACTGACAATTTGAGTTTTTGGTGGGAAAGAATTTCTGATAATAGCAAATTAAGTATTATTCAGCATGATAAACCTATAGATGAACTCATAAAAGCCGTAGTCCATGAGTTCTATGGTGATATTCGAGTAAACATGAGTCGTTATGCTGATATGTTTATGAGCCAAAAACTATGTCACCTCAACCAGCTACATAAATATTTCTGTACTATGCAAGCCCTATTATACAAAGTTCCTGATCCTCGCAATTCTACTTATCTGAGGAAATATTTATCCTTAATGCCTGGTAAAGTTCCTGAGCTAGTTAGAACAAGACTAGAAGATTTAGAAATTGACATAGAAGATCTCTCTCTTGCTGGATTGCACGAACAAATTGTTACGGCCCTCCAGAATGAGTGTATGAGAAAGAAGACAACAAAATCCTTGAAAAAACATTTAGGATTTGATTCTTCAGTATGCAAAGTCTTTAATGAAACATCTAGTTTTGGATGTTCTCATCAAAAGAAAACTCCTAAGAAATGGTCAAAATATGACTGTGGTTGTCATAAAATAAGTAACACCTTTTCGAAGCCTCAAAGGTCTTTTAAGCCTAAAAGAAAGTTTTTCTTTAAAAGAAGACCACAAAATAATAGGTCTAGGCAATCCCACTGCTTTATTTGCAAAAAGCATGGCCACTGGGCATATCAGTGTCCTCTGCGGTCAAAGACTAAAGTCAAAATCAAAATTATGGATCTGTTCTCGACTGGATATGATCCAACTGAATGGGATATGGTCTCTAACCATTCAGATGGTGAATACTTATCACTTTCTGAAGATTCTGATGACGAGGGTGATATTTCCCATCCTGATTCTCCCACCTTTTCCGACCATTCTTCTGATTCATCTCAAATTGAAGAGTTAAATTTCTTAGATATTAAGATGATGTCTTCTTTTGTAGATCTAAATTCTCTCCTTCACCAACGAGCCACTCTCTAGTCTAAATTCTCTGTTCTCACACCTAGTCAATTTTCCTTATATGACCAATATACTTCCCAGTTAGAGCAACTTAATTCCCAAATTCAGTCTCTCCAGCAGCCAAGCGTGGTGAATATTCAACATTATACGCCAACTGATGCTAAATTTGCATATACAAAACCTAATACTTCTGCCACTCCAGATACCAGAGGCAAAGCTCTGATTATTCATCAGGATACTTCTCTACAGGAAGATAATTCGTTGGATAATGCAATATTCCTACTTGAAGAAGAAATCAGAGAAAAGGAAGTATTAGTCAGAAATTTATGGAAGACTTTAAAGTTGCAAAGAAAAGAATTGACATTCATAAAGAAACAAAGAAATGAAGAATTAGAACATGAGATGTTTCATGATGATATAGAGACTGGATTTTCATAAAATAAAATGTTGAAAGGCCTAGATGAGAGAATTGTCATCTCTGTACAAATAAAAGTTTCAGGTTACCTACAGTATACTTTAGATGCCCAAGTAGACACTGGTGCTACAAAATAATGTGCTAAGAATGGAGATATTCCTGAATACTATTGGCAGCCTATTAATCTCTCATTCAGAGTTGTTAACAAAACAGAACTCAAGATTAATCTCATCTACCCAGATTTCCCTATTTACATTCAGGATCAGAAAATCCCACTGACACTCTACAGATTTGACACATGATCTGATATACTGCTAGGGCAAGATTTTGTAAATAAGTGTTTACCACTAACTGTTTGTCATTCTGAATTACACATAACAGTAAATGGAAAAGCCATAAAAGTGTAATGTCTTTAGCAAATTTGATTTAAAAAGTGGATTTTGGCAGATTGTTATTGTTCCAGCTGACAGGCGAAAAACGACATTTTTAGTTCCACAAGGCCAATATCAATGGAAGGTAATGCCATTTGGTCTGAAGAATGCTCCTTCTAAGTTCCAAAAAAGGATGGATGACATTTTCATACATTTTCCATTTGTCATTGTATATATAGATGATCTACTCATATGCTCTGTAGATATAAAACAACATGTACATCATTTGCAGAAAGTTTATGATTTTTTATATAAGCATGGTCTAGTGCTCAGTAAATCCAAACTCTGTTGGGCACAAACAAGAATTGAATATCTTGGTCTAATATTCTCTCAAGGAGAAGTAGATCTCCAAGATCATGTGCTAAAGAAGTTAGCATAATTTCCTGATTAAATTTTGGGCAACAAGCAACTGCAAAGATTTCTAGGGTGCTTAAATTACATCTAGCAGTTTTATGAAAACCAAGAAAAGGATGTTAGAATTCTACAGAAAAGACTAAGTAAGTCTTTACCCTAGAATTATAAAATGACACAAGCTGTCCAAATCATCAAACAAAAGATTCAACATTTACCCAGCCTGCATCTTCCTGATCTGTCTATGAAATTAATTTTAGAAACAGATGCTTCACATGAAACATGGGCAACAGTCCTTCTTCAAAAGAATTGACCTAAATTGGAGGAATTATGTCTGTATACTTCTGGGTGTTTCAGGGAAACAAAGTCTAAATATCCCTCTTCACATAAAGATATTCTAGCTGTTAAAAATGGAATAAAAAAGTATAGAATGTTTCTTAAACCAGTTCATTTCATTGTTAGAATTGATTTAAAGAATATGAAAGGGATGTTGACTAATCATAAGTTGCTGGAACAGGGTAATAACAAAGTACTACGATGGAGTCTCTGGATAGAAGGATATGATTTTAATATTGAATATAAACCAGGAAAAGAAAATTGTATTGCAGACCTGTTAACTCGAGAGGCCTCTCCTACAAAAGGTCAAGATAAAAGTATAAGATGGCTTCATCCTCCCTGAATGCTATATCTAGGGAAGCACCACCAGGGTTCAAATGGATCTTGGTTTGTAAAGAATGTAAATACTGTTTGTGTTTTGATTGCTTAGCATGTTGCATAAAGAATAGCCCAGCTAGTTTAAGGATACTAGAATTATGGATTGATAATACTAGTGGCTTGGAATCCTTCAGCAACTACTTCAGAGAACAAAGAGATTTGTTCAGAGGAATAATGACTGGTGGTCCTCATCAAGGACAAGTTTATATAAGCCTCTATACTCTATATCTAACTTATCTGGATTATTGTACTATACTTCATCAAATTAAGTATGATGGATGTGTATGGCTTACATTTGAGTGTGATTTGTTTAAGGATCATTCTTATTCTTGATCAGGATGGTTGTATCTACTATTTTGGAATTATTGTCCTCGAGATGCAGACTTCTTCAACCAGATAGATCGAGAAGCCTTCAAGATTTGGTTTCATGCAAAAGTTTGTGAAGCTGCTCAACATGAAGCATAGTTTGTTTTCAGTTTATCTTACATAAGGAACAACCTTCACTTTGTCTCATTAGATCCTTCTGCACCTCCTTGCTACAAGATTGCCAGTACCTATTATGGTAATAATTGTATACCAGATGATGAACTTATTCCAGCAATGTAGGGGTCACCATTTTATAAATCCTTCAGTGGGCCTCCTCCCTTTTCTTCAGATCACAGTTCACCACCATCAAGTCATGAATATAGTAGTGACTATTCATTCGACTCAGTTGCTGAATATAATATCCAAAATATGTTAGAAGCGTGATGGGCCCTGATATCCACTATTGTAAATAAAGTTTGTCTGCCATTAGAATAAAGTTTGTAATAATTCATGTCTATCGGGCCGACAATGGTGTCTCGACGGTCCGTGGGTTCCGTGAACTCCACAGTGTAAGAAAATTTACTTTAGTCCATGACATAATACTAAAGTAATAAGATTTTAGTCTTGTCTTCCGTAAAAGCTATGATGGGTCCCCATATGGTCGAGCCTCCAAGGGACGAGATAACAGTTGTAGTCCACAACTTCCCCATATAGAGTTTTCGGAGAATCTTTGTAACTGGCAGTTGCCTGTAATCTCATACCTGGAACTTTCTATGAGTAGTATAAATAAATACCCTCAGCTCTCATTTATTCATTCGAAAATTTGGAGAGTCCTGAGAGTAGTCTAAGTCCAAGTCGAGCAGTGTGTATCCTCTTTGCTTCTCTTGTCTTCGGGATCCTGAGTTAGCAAATGAAAAACACTGATCTCAAGTGTAAGAGTTTATATTAGTGTATCATGTCCGCTCTGATGTGCGTACTTTGTCGCCAGTGTCTCAGACTCATTGTAAGTTGAACTTACCTTCTATCTTTTTTCTTACCTGCAACATTTGAAGGACTTTTTAAAAAGTAGCAGTAGATCATAATGGCTACACCTAAAGATTCCTCATCCCATGATCTTCCTCTCTAGCTACCTACAAACCCACTAAGTGGTATAAGAAACTATTAAGTCAGTCCAATGATAAAGCTCTGTAGAATGTGCGTCTGTTAGTCCAAGTGTATGAACCAGATCCAAATTGGAAAATGCCTCAGGTTCTGGCTTCAGATATATATGATATTCCTCTTTTCCAGTTCAGAGCTACTACTTTAATACGTTACTTTTCTATAAATATCCCTATCTCTCTCGGACAATCCAAATATCAAGTTCTGTTAATACAGCAAGTTGATATTGATTGGGGTCTAAAACATGGTTATGAGTACATTCATATAGGCCTCATCCAGTTTGGCATAAATCCTTTGGTCCGCCCTGGCCTAAATACTAATGTCCTCACATGCATCATTGACTCACGACATAATGTAGTCCAGGATGCATTAATTTATGGATTTCAATCCCCTCTTCATAATGGCCCTGTCTGGTCTTCATCTTTGCCTAGATTTCAAGTCTCTCTTCGAGATCCGTATATCAATTCCCTCTTACAAGCTTATCTATAATTTGTTGGATTTGATATGGCGGAAGGGTATAAGATTGGCCAACTCCACTCCTCTATCTGTCTCCGTTTTGTTTCCTCAACCATGCCTCCCCTCAATCCCAAATTGATGAAACACGCCACTTCTGAAAGCATGGTGGTTGGTCCAGGAAACGTTTCCCCTCTTTCTCTTGGTTTCTGTCAACTCACAGAAATTGAACAATGGTCTGTAGAATACGAACCAATCTATGCTAACTTCAAACCTCCTATGCCTCAAGAAATGGCAGTATCTATAAACTCTTCTGGAAAACCTGTATTAAAGATAGGAAGGGTCCAGAGTCAATGAATTCAATATCTTGACCGACAATTTTCATCTTTATCTGCAAGTAGTTCAAGATCAGATTCTGATAGACACTCTTCTGTACATTCTCCTCCTAGAACACCTGTATATAAAACCGTTTTAGGAAGATCAAACTTAGATGACCATTTATTAAAGCATCAGAAAGGTTCTAAGGACTGTTATTACTGTAAGAAGAATATACCTGCCCAAGAACCTGTTCCTCAAACATCTTCTCCTTCAATTCCTAAGAATTTTGGAACATACCAGAACAAAGTTGAGCATCATGGTCAACATCCTGACTGTTCTGCCTGCCTAGATCTAGCAGTCCCCTTTATTAAAATGATTGTCTATCCTTTACCAAGAAGTGGTAAAGACAAGAAGACTGAGCTTCCATTTCGTCATTTGGGACCAGGCAATCATAACCCAAAGTTTCAAAATAATCTAGTAACAGATTTAGATTTTATCCAATATAGAAAGTCTGATGCTGAACCTTCTCAAGACATTATTAGAATGCAAAATTATGCAAATTATCAGTCTGTGTGTTTAGCTCAAAATATTGATGATATAGCCCAAGATGTGATAAATACAAAAGGTCATATGAATGGGTTACATTTAGAGCTTGATCAGATCACTCAAACTCAAGAAGATCTGAAAACACAGCTGCACACTATTCTTGAGAAGCTAGAAATAATAAAGAAAGTAGTTGAGAATATGAAAGCTACTTACCAAGAAGAATCTCAGCCTGATTCACCTGTTTTGATTCCTACTAATGATGCATCTTTTTCATTCTTGAGCTCTTCTCCTCCTTCTAAGAAAAGAGCACTAACATTAAAACAACTGGCTTCAGGACTAAGAAATCCTACTATGTTAAGGATACCAGAAATCTGCCAGCTAGGTTATGATAAATTATCCTTGGTCTAGAGACAAGGAAAAGAGCTAGAAATACAAATAGAGCAAGCTAAAGCAGATAGCTTAGCTAGTCAGTTAGTCCTTGTACATATTTCTACTGACCAATGTCTCTCCATTAAGGCAATGGATGGAGAAACTAAGCTTGAGCCTAATCCTGGATCCTCTAAACCAGGTTCTTCTAGAACTTCAAAATGGGAACAATGGTGTAATGCTAGGTATACAGGATCAAAGAAAGCCCCTATGGATATTGATGGACACCCACAAACTTCCATCAAACATACTGATAGTGCTCTTATCTCAAATGTTGATTGTAAAAGTAATATTGATATAGAAAACATGATCCAAGGATTGCATGCATGGGCAAAGACATAGAAATTGTTTTTCAAAGACAAAGTTTCATGGAGTGACTTAGCCCTACATTTAACATGAGGATTTACTGGCAATTTGAGTTTTTGGTGGGAAAGCATTTCTGATAACAAAAAATTAAGAATTATTCAGCATGAGAAACCTATAGATGAACTCATAAAAGCCGTAGTCCATGATTTCTATGGTGATATTTGAGTAAACATGAGTCATTATACTGATATGTTTATGAGCCAAAAACTATGTCACCTCAACCAATTACAGAAATATTTCTGTACTATGCAAGCCCTATTATACAAAGTTCTTGATCCTCGCAATTCTGCTTATCTGAGGAAATATTTATCCTCAATGCCTGGTAAAGTTCCTGAGCTAGTTAGAACAAGACTAGAAAATTTAGAAATTGACATAAAAGATCTCTCTCTTGCTGGATTGCACGAGCAAATGGTTATGGCCCTCCAGAATGAGTGTATGAGAAAGAAGACAACAAAATCCTTGAAAAAACATTTAGGATTTGATTCTTCAGTATGCGAAGTCTTTAATGAAACATCTAGTTTTGGATGTTCTCATCAAAAGAAAACTCCTAAGAAATGGTCAAAATCTGACTGTGGTTGTCATAAAAGAAGTAACACCTTTTCGAAGCCTCGAAGGTCTTTTAATCCTAAAAGAAAGTTTTTCTTTAAAAGAAGACCAGATAATAATAGGTCTAGGCAATCCCACTGCTTTATTTGCAAAAAGCCTGGCCACTGGGCATCTTAGTGTCCTCTGCGGTCAAAGACTAAAGCCCAAATCAAAATTATGGATCTGTTCTCCACTAGATATGATCCAGCTAAATGGGATATGGTCTCTAACCATTCAGATGGTGAATACTTATCACTTTCTGAATATTCTGATGATGAGGGTGATATTTCCCATCCTGAGTCTCCCACCTTTTCTGACCATTCTTTTGATTCATCTCAAATTAAAGAGTTAAATTTTTTAGATATTAAGATGATGTCTTCTTTTGTAGATCTAAATGCTCTCCTTCACCAACGAGCCACTCTCCATTCTAAACTCTCTGTTCTCACACCTGGTCAATTTTCCTAATATGACCGATATACTTCCTAGTTAGAGCAACGTAATTCCCAAATTTAGTCTCTCCAATAGCCAAGCGTGGTGAATATTCACCATTATATGCCAACTGATCCTGAATTTGCATATACAAAACCTAATACTTCTTCCATTACAGATACCAGAGGCAAAGCTCTGATTATTCATCAGGATACTTCTCTACAGGAAGATAATTCCTTGGATAATGCAATATTCCTACTTGAAGAAGAAATCAGAGAAAAGGAAGTATTAGTCAGAAATTTATGGAAGACTTTAAAGTTGCAAAGAGAAGAATTGGCATTCATAAAGAAACAAAGAAATGAAGAATTAGAAAATGAGATGTTTCATGATGATATAGAGACTGGATTTTCAGAAAATAAAATGTTGAAAGGCCTAGATGACAGAATTTTCAGCTCTGTACAAATAAAAGTTTCAGGTTACCTATAGTATACTTTAGATGCCCAAGTAGACACTGGTGCTATGAACTCAGGTGCTAAGCATGGAGCTATTCCTGAATACTATTGGCAACCTATTAATCTCTCATTCAGAGATGTTAACAAAACATAACTCAAGATTAATCACATCTGCCAAGATTTTCCTATTTATATTCAGGATTAGAAAATCCCAGTGACACTGTACAGTTTTGACACAAGATCTAATATACTACTAGGGCAAGACTTTGTCAATAAGTGTTTACCACTAACTGTTTGTCATTCTGAATTACACATAACAGTAAATGGAAAAGCCATAAAAGTACCTAGCAAGATTGTTTATGAAAGAAGAATAATAGAAAAGCCAACTTCCAAGACACTAGAACATTCTGCAAGTAGTCTTGTGAAGATCCAGAAAATTGTAAAAGATGTAAATATGCATGGATCGGAAGTAATTAAAGAAATAAAAGAAGAGATTGAAAATGAGTGTACTTCTAATTATCCTGATGCTTTCTGGACTAGAGTGTAATATTTTGTAAACCTTCCATACAGAGAAGATTACATCCCTAAACCACAAAAGGCCTCTGCAAACCATATGTCTCCTATAGAGCTAGATTATTCCAAAAAGTAAATTCAATATTTATTGCAGAGAAAACTTATAGAGAGTAGTAGAATCCCATGGGCATGTCGAGCTTTTTATGTTAACAAGCATTCTGAACAAAAAAGAGGTAAACCCAGGATGGTAATCAATTACAGAGCCTTAAATACTTCCTTATTACCCTTGAGGTTCCCTTTTCCCAATAAGGAACTATTATTCTCCAGGATTGGAAGGTGTAATGTCTTTAGCAAATTTGATTTAGAAAGTGGATTTTGGCAGATTGGTATTGTTCCAGCTGACAGGTACAAAACGACATTTGTAGTTTCACAAGGCCAATATCAATGGAAGGCAATGCCATTTGGTCTGAAGAATGCTCCTTCTAAGTTCCAAAAAAGGATGGATGACATTTTCAGACATTTTCCATTTGTCATTGTATATATAGATGATCTACTCATATGCTCTGTAGATATAAAACAACATGTACAACATTTGCAAAAAGTTTATGATTTGTTATATAAGCATGGTCTAGTGCTCAGTAAATCCAAACTCTATTGGGCACAAACAAGAATTGAATATCTTGGTCTAATACTGTCTCAGGGAGAAGTAGAACTCCAAGATCATGTGCTAAAGAAGTTAGCAAAATTTCCTGATGAAATTTTGGACAACAAGCAGCTGCAAAGATTTCTAGGTTGTTTAAATTACATCTAGCAGTTTTATGAAAACCAAGCAAAGGATGTTAGAATTCTACAGAAAAGACTAAGTAAGGCTTTACCTTGGAATTATAAAATGACACAAGCTTTCCAAATCATCAAACAAAAGATTCGGCATTTACCCAGCCTGCATCTTCCTGATCTGTCTATGAAATTAATTTTAGAAACAGATGCTTCACATGAAACATGGGAAACAGTCCTTCTTCAAAATAATGGACCTAAATTGGAGGAAGTATGTCTATATACTTCTGGGTGTTTCAGCGAAACAGAGTCTAAATATCCCTCTTCACATAAAGAGATTCTAGCTGTTAAAAATGGAATAAAAAAGTATAGAATATTTCTTAAACCAGTTAATTTCATTATTAGAACTGATTTAAAGCATATGAAAGGGATGTTGACTAATCATAAGTTGCTGGAACAGGGTAATAATAGAGTACTACGATGGAGTCTCTGGTTAGAAGGATATGATTTTAATATTGAATATAAACCAGGAAAATAAAATTGTATTGCAGACCTGTTAACTCGAGAAGCCTCTCCTACAAAAGGTCAAGATAAAAGTATAAGATGGCCTCATCCTCCCTGAATGCTATATCTAGGGAAGCACCACCAGGGTTCAAATGGATCTTAGTTTGTACAGAATGTAAATATTGTTTGTGTTTTGATTGCTTAACATGTTGCATAAAGAATAGCCCAACTAGTTTAAGGATACTAGAATTATTGATTGATAATACTAGTGCCTTGGAATCCTTCAGCAGCTACTTCAGAGAACAAAGAGATTTGTTCAGAGGAATAATGACTGGTGGTCCTCATCAAGGACAAGTTTATATAAGCCTCTATACTCCATATCTAACTTATCTGGATTATTGTACTATACTTCATCAGATTAAGTATGATGGATGTGTATGGCTTACATTTGAGTGTGATTTGTTTAAGGACCATTATTATTCCTGGTCAGGATGTATGTATCTACTATTTTGGAATTATTGTCCTCGAGATGTAGAATTCTTCAACCAGACAGATCGAGAAGCCTTCAAGATTTGGTTTCATGCAGAAGTTTGTGAAGCTGCTCAACGTGAAGCATGGTTTGTTTTCAGTTTATCTTACATAAACAACAACCTTCACTTTGTCTCAACAGATCCTTCTGCACCTCCTTACTACAAGATTGCCAGTACCTATTATGGTAATACTTGTATACCAGATGATGAACTTATTCCAGCGATGCAGGGGTCACCATTTTATAAATATTTCAGTGGGATTCCTCCCTTTTCTTCAGATCAGAGTTCACCACCATCAAGTCATGAATATAATAGTGACTATTCATTCGACTCAATTGCTGAATATAATATCCAAAATATGTTAGAAGCATGATGGAACCTGATATCCACTATTATAAATAAAGTTTGTCTGCCATCATAATAAAGTTTGTAATAATTCATGTCTATCGGGCCGACAGTGGTGTCCCGACGGTCCGTGGGTTCCGTGAATTCGACAGTGTAAGAATATTTACTTTAGTCCATGACATAATACTAAAGTAATAAGCTTTTAGTCTTGTCTTCGGTAAAATATATGATGGGTCCCCATATGGCCAAGCCTCCAAGGGAGGAGATAACAGCTGTAGTCCACATCTGCCCCATCTAGAGTTTTCAGAGAATCTCCGTAACTGGCAGTTGCCCGTAATCTCATACCGGGAACTTGCTATGACTAGTATAAATAAAGACCCTTAGCTCTCATTTATTCATTCGAAAATTTGGAGAGTCCTAAGAGTAGTCTAAGTCCAAGTCAAGCAGTGTGTATCCTCTTTGCTTCTCTTTCCTTCAGGATCTTGAGTTAGCAAACGAAAAACACTGATCTCAAGTGTAAAAGTCTATATTAGTGTATCATGTCCGCTCCGATGTGTGTACTTTGAAAAATTGGTATCAGAGCCCTGATTTGCCTGAGCAGTGTGCCAGGAGCCTGGCTATAATCCCTTGTATTAACAAAGGATACAAGTCTGAATTCCCTGCTTTTCTATGAAAATAGATCTCTATAGTTTGTAATATCATGCCTCCTGCATGAATTGTATTTGAGAGGAATTTAATACAAAGGAATTTTGAAGTTCTGTGTTTATGAGCGAGCCTTGTGTTTGAAAAGTCTGGTTGTGAGACGTGCAAAGTTAGGATAAAAGAAGTGTTTAGCTAAAAGTGATTGTCGCAGGAAACGTAAGCATTCTTTATCAGCAATTTTGTGTCGCAGAATAGGCCTTTGTTGTCGCCAGTGTCTCAGACTCATTGTAAGTTGAACTTACCTTCTATCTTTTTGCTTACCTGCAACATTTGAAGGACTTTGTCAAAATTAGCAGTAGGTCATAATGGCTACACCTAAAGATTCCTCATCCCATGATCTTTCCTCTCTAGCTACCTACAAACCCACTAAGTGGTATAAGAAACTATTAAGTCAGTCCAATGATAAAGCTCTATACAATGTGCGTCTGTTAGCCCAAGAGTATGAACCTGATCCAAATTGGAAAATGCCTCAGGTTCCGGCTTCAGATATATATGATATTCCTATTTTCCAGTTCAGAGCTACTACTTTAATACGTTATTGTTCTGTAAATATCCCTATCCCTCTCAGACAATCCAAATATCAAGTTTTGTTAATACAACAAGATGATATTGATTGGGGTCTAAAACATGGTTATGAGTACATTCATATAGGCCTCATCTAGTTTGGCATAAATCCTTTGGTCGTCCCTGGCCTAAATACTAATATCCTCACATGCATCATTGACTCACGACATAATGTATTCCAGGATGCATTAATTTCTGGATTTCAAGCCCCTCTTCATAATGGCCCTGTTTGGTCTTTAGCTTTGCCTCGATTTCAAGTCTCTCTTCGAGATCCATATATCAATTCCCTCTTACAAGCTTATCTACAATTTGTTGGATTTGATATGGCGGAAGGGTCTAAGATTGCCCAACTCCATTCCTCTATCTGTCTCCATTTTGTTTCCTCAACCATGCCTCCCCTCAATCCCAAATTGATGCAACGCGCCACTTCTGAAAGCATGTTGGTTGGTCCAGGAAACGTTTCCCCTCTTTCTCTTGGTTTCTGTCAACTCACAGAAATTGAAGAATGGTCTACAGAATACGAACCAATCTCTTCTAACTTCAAACCTCCTATGCCTCAAGAAATGGCAGTATCTATAAACTCTTCTGGAAAACCTATATTAAGGATAGGAAGGTCGCAGAGTCAAAGAATTCAAGATCTTGACCGACAATTTTCATCTTTATCTGCAAGTAGTTCAAGATCAGATTCTGACAGACACTCTTCTGTACATTCTCCTCCTAGAACACCTGTATATAAACCCATTTTAGGAAGATCAAATTTAGATGACCATTTATTAAAGCATCAGAAAGTTTCTAAAGACTGTTATTACTGTAAGAAGAATATACCTGCCCAAGAACCTGTTCCTCAAACATATGCTCGTTCACTTCCTAAGAATTTTGAAACATACTAGAACAAAGTTGAGCATCATGGTCAACATCCTGACTGTTCTGCCTGCCTAGATCTACAAGTCCCCTTCATTAAAATGATGGATTATCCTTTACCAAGAAGTGGTAAAGACAAGAAGATTGAGCTTCCATTTCATCATTTGGAACCAGACAATCATAACCTAAAGTTTCAAAATAATCTAGTAACAGATTTAGATTTTATCCAGTACAGAAAGTCTGATGCTGAACCTTCTCAAGACATTATTAGAATGCAAAATTATGCAAATTATCAGTCTGTATTTTTAGATCAAAATATTGATGATATAGCCCAAGATGGGATAAAGACAAAAGGTCATATGAATGGGTTACATTCAGAACTTGATCAGATCACTCAAACTCAAAAAGATCTGAAAACACAGTTGCACACTATTCTTGAGAAGCTAGAAATAATAGAGAAAGCAGTTGAGAATATGAATCTTATTACCAAGAAGAATCTCGGCCTGCTTTCCCTGTTTTGATTCCTACTAATGATGCATCTTTTTCATTCTTCAGCTCTTCTCCTCCTTCTGAGAAAAGAGCACTAACATTAAAACAACTAGCTTTAGGACTAAGAAATCCTACTATGGTAAGGATAGCAGAAATCTGCCAGCTAGCTTATGATAAATTATCCTTGGTCCAGAGACAAGGAAAAGAGCTAGAAATACAAATAGAGCAAGCTAAAGCAGATAGCTTAGCTAGTCAGTTAGCCCTTGTACATATTTCTACTGACCAATGTCTCTCCATTAAGGCAATGGATGGAGAAACTAAGCCTGAGCCTAATCCTAAATCTTCTAAACCAAGTTCTTCTAGAACTTCAGCATGGGAACAATGGTGTAATGCTAGGTATACAGGATGAAAGAAAGCCCCTATGGATATTGATGGACACCCACAAACTTCCATCAAACATACTGATACTGCTCCTATCTCAAATGTTGATTGTAAAAGTAAAATTAAGATAGAAAACATGATCCAAGGATGGCATGCATGGGAAAAGACACAAAAACTGTTATTCAAGGACAAAGTTTCATGGAGTGACTTAGCCCTACGTTTAACATGGGGATTTACTGGCAATTTGAGTTTTTGGTGGGAAAGAATTTCTGATAACAGCAAATTAAGAATTATTCAGCATGATAAACCTATAGATGAACTCATAAAAGCCGTAGTCCATGAGTTCTATGGTGATATTCGAGTAAACATGAGTCATTATGCTGATATGTTTATGAGCCAAAAACTATGTCACCTCAACCAGTTACAGAAATATTTCTGTACTATACAAGCCCTATTATACAAAGTTCTCGATCCTCGCAATTATGCTTATCTGAGGAAATATTTATCCTCAATGCCTGGTAAAGTTCCTGAGCTAGTTAGAACAAGACTAGAAGATTTAGAAATTGACATAGAAGATCTCTCTCTTGCTGGATTGCACAAACAAATTGTTACGGCCCTCCATAATGAGTGTATGAGAAAGAAGACAACAAAATCCTTGAAAAAACATTTAGGATTTGATTCTTCAGTATGCGAAGTCTTTAATGAAACATCTAGTTTTGGATGTTCTCATCAAAAGAAAACTCCTAAGAAATAGTCAAAATCTGACTGTGGTTGTCATAAAATAAGTAACACCGTTTCGAAGCCTCAAAGGTCTTTTAAGCCTAAAAGAAAGTTTTTCTTTAAAACAAGACCACAGAATAATAGTTCTAGGTAATCCCACTGCTTTATTTTCAAAAAGCCTTGCCACTGGGCATCTCAGTGTCCTCTGCGGTCAAAGACTAAAGCCCAAATCAAAATTATGGATCTATTTTCCACTGGATATGATCCAACAGAACGGGATATGGTCTCTAACCATTCAGATGGTGAATACTTATCACTTTCTGAAGATTCTGATGATGAGGGTGATATTTCCCATCCTGAGTCTCCCACCTTTTCCGACCATTCTTCTGATTCATCTCAAATTGAAAAGTTAAATTTCTTAGATATTAAGATGATGTCTTCTTTTGTAGATCTAAATGCTCTCCTTCACCAATGAGCCACTCTCCAGTCTAAACTCTCTGTTCTCACACCTGGTCAATTTTCCTTATATGACCGATATACTTCCAAGTTAGAGCAACTTAATTCCCAAATTCAGTCTCTCCAGCAGCCAAGAGTGGTGAATATTCACCATTATACGCCAACCGATGCTGAATTTGCATATACAAAACCTAATACTTATGCCACTCCAGATACCAGAGGAAAAGCTCTGATTATTCATTAGGATACTTCTCTATAGGAAGATAATTCCTTGGATAATGCAATATTCCTACTTGAAGAAGAAATCAGAGAAAAGGAAGTATTAGTCAGAAATTTATGGAAGCCTTTAAAGTTGCAAAGAGAAGAATTGGAATTCATAAAGAAACAAAGAAATGAAGAATTAGAACATGAGATGTTTCATGATGATATAGAGACTGGATTTTTAGAAAATAAAATGTTGAAAGGCCTAGATGACATAATTGTCATCTCTGTACAAATAAAAGTTCCAGGTTACCTACAGTATACTTTAGATGCCCAAGTAGACACTGGTGCTATGAACTCATGTGCTAAGCATGGAGCTATTCCTGAATACTATTGGGAGCCTATTAATATCTCATTCAGAGCTGTTAACAAAACATAACTCAAGATTAATCACATCTGCCCAGATTTTCCTATTTACATTCAGGATCAGAAAATCCCAGTGACACTCTACAGTTTTGACACAAGATCTGATATACTGCTAGGGCAAGATTTTGTAAATAAGTGTTTACCACTAACTGTTTGTCATTCTGAATTACACATAACAGTAAATGGCAAAGCCATAAAAGTACCTAGCAAGACTGTTTATGAAAGCATAATAATAGAAAAGCCAGCTGCCAAGACACTAGAACATTCTGCGAGTAGTCTTGTGAAGATCCAAAAAATTGTAAAAAATGTAAATATGCATGGATCAAAAGTAATTAGAGAAATAAAAGAAAAGATTGAAAAGGAGTGTGCTTCTGATTATCATGATGCTTTCTGGACTAGAGAGCAATATTTTGTAAACCTGCCATACAGAGAAGATTACATCCCTAAACCACAAAAGGCATTTGCAAACCATATGTCTCCTACAGAGCTAGATTATTGCAAAAAGGAAATTCAAGATTTATTGCAGAGAAAACTTATAGAGAATAGTAGAAGCCCATGGGCATGTCGATCTTTTTATGTTAACAAGCATTCTGAACAAAAAAGAGGTAAACCCAGGATGGTAATCAATTACAGAGACTTAAATACTGCCTTATTACCCTTGAGGTTCCCTTTGCCCAATAAGGAATTATTAGTCTCCAGGATTGGAAGGTGTAATGTCTTTAGCAAATTTGATTTAAAAAGTGGATTTTGGCAGATTGGTATTGTTCCAGCTGATAGGTACAAAACGACATTTGTAGTTCCACAAGGCCAATATCAATGGAAGGTAATTCCATTTGGTCAGAAGAATGCTCCTTCTGAGTTCCAAAAAAGGATGGATGACATTTTCAGACATTTCCCATTTGTCATTGTATATATAGATGATCTACTCATATGCTCTGTAGATATAAAACAACATGTACAACATTTGCAGAAAGTTTATGATTTGTTATATAAGCATGGTTTAGTGCTCAGTAAATCCAAACTTTGTTGCGCACAAACAAGAATTGAATATCTTGGGCTAATACTCTCTTAGGGAGAAGTAGAACTCAAAGATCATGTGCTAAAGAAGTTAGCAGAATTTCCTGGTGAAATTTTGCACAACAAGCAGCTGCAAAGATTTCTAGGGTGCTTAAATTACATCTGGAAGTTTTATGAAAACCAAGGAAAGGTTGTTAGAATTCTACAGAAAATACTAAGTAAGTCTTTACCCTGGAATTATAAAATGACACAAGCTGTCCAAATCATCAAACAAAAGATTCAACATTTACCCAGCCTGCATCTTCCTGATCTGTCTATGAAATTAATTTTAGAAACAGATGCTTCACATGAAACATTTGCAGCAGTCCTTCTTCAAAAGAATGGACCTAAATTGGAGGAAGTATGTCTGTATACTTCTGGGTTTTTCAGCAAAACAGAGTCTAAATATCCCTCTTCACATAAAGAGATTCTAGCTGTTAAAAATGGAATAAAAAAGTATAGAATGTTTCTTAAACCAGTTCATTTCATTGTTAGAACTGATTTAAAGCATATGAAAGGGATGTTGACTAATCATAAGTTGTTGGAACATGGTAATAACAGAGTACTGCGATGGAGTCTCTGGTTAGAAGGATATGATTTTAATATTGAATAAAAACCAGGAAAATAAAATTGTATTGCAGACCGGTTAACTCGAGAAGCCTCTCCTAAAAAAGGTCAAGATAAAAGTATAAGATGGGTTCATCCTCCCTGAATGTTATATATAGGGAAGCACCACCATGGTTCAAATGGATCTTGGTTTGTACAGAATGTAAATACTGTTTGTGTTTTGATTGCTTAGCATGTTGCATAAAGAATAGCCCAGCTAGTTTAAGGATTCTAGAATTATGGATTGATAATACTAGTGGCTTGGAATCCTTCAGCAGCTACTTCAGAGAACAACGAGATTTGTTCAGAGGAATAATGACTGGTGGTCCTCATCAAGGACAAGTTTATATAAGCCTCTATACTCCATATCTAAATTATCTGTATTATTGTACTATACTTCATCAGATTAAGTATGATGGATGTGTATGGCTTACATTTGAGTGTGATTTGTTTAAGGATCATTATTATTCTTGGTCAGGATGGCTGTATCTACTATTTTGGAATTATTGTCCTTGAGATGCAGACTTCTTCAACCAGACAGATCGAGAAGCCTTCAAGATTTCGTTTCATGCAGAAGTTTGTGAAGCTGCTCAATATGAAGCATGGTTTGTTTTCAGTTTATCTTACATAACCATCAACCTTCACTTTGTATCAACAGATCCTTCTGCACCTCCTTGATACAATATTTCTCGTACCTATTATGGTAATACTTGTGTACCAGATGATGACCTTATTCCAGCAATGCAGGGGTCACCATTTTATAAATCTTTCAGTGGGCTTCCTCCCTTTTCTTCAGATCACAGTTCACCACCATCAACTCATGAATATAATAGTGACTATTCATTCGACTTAGTTGTTGAATATAATATCCAAAATATGTTAGAAGCGTGATGGACCCTGATATCCACTATTGTAAATAAAGTTTGTCTACCATCAGAATAAAGTTTGTAATAATTCATGTCTATCAGGCTGATAGTGGTGTCCCGACGGTCGATGGGTTATTTGAACCCCACAGTGTAAGAATATTTACTTTAGTCCATGACATAATACTAAAGTAATAAGCTTTTAGTCTTGTCTTTCGTAAAATATATGATGGGTCCCCATATGGTCGACCCTCCAAGGGATGAGATAACAACTGTAGTCCACAACTGCCCCATCTAGAGTTTTCAGAGAATCTTTGTAACTGGCAGTTGCCCGTAATCTCATATTGGGAACTTGCTATGAGTAGTATAAATAAAGACCCTCAGCTCTCATTTATTCATTCGAAAATTTGGAGAGTCCTGAGAGTAGTCTAAGTCAAAGTCGAGCAGTGTGTATCCTCTTTGCTTCTCTTGCCTTTGGGATCCTGAGTTAGCAAACGAAAAACACTGATCTCAAGTGTAAGAGTCTATATTAGTGTATCATGTCCGCTCTGATGTGCGTACTTTGAAAAATTGGTATCAGAGCCCTGATTTTCCTGAGCAGTGTGCCAGGAGCCTGGCTATAATCCCTTGTGTTAACAAAGGATACAAGTCTGAATGCC
The DNA here is from genome assembly GCA_009831015.1 of Picea engelmannii. NCBI lineage: Eukaryota > Viridiplantae > Streptophyta > Pinopsida > Pinales > Pinaceae > Picea > Picea engelmannii. Next base: position 838,441 of record ML781943.1, read on the forward strand.
CTGCTTTTCTGTGCAAATAGATCTCTATAGTTTGTAATATCATGCCTCCTGCATGAATAGTATTTGAGAGGAATTTAATACAAAGGAATTTTGAAGTTCTGTGTTTATGATCGAGCCTTGTGTCTGAAAAGTCTGGTTGTGAGACGTGCAAAGTTCGGATAAAAGAAGTGTTCAGCTAAAAGTGATTGTCGCAGGATACGTAAGCATTCTTTATCAGCAATTTTGTGCCGCAGAATAGGCCTCTGCTGTCGCCAGTGTCTCAGACTCATTGTAAGTTGAACTTACCTTCTATCTTTTTGCTTACCTACAACATTTGAAGGACTTTGTCAAAAGTAGCAGTAGATCATAATGGCTACACCTAAAGATTCCTCATCCCATGATCTTTCCTCTCTAGCTACCTACAAACCCACTAAGTCGTATAAGAAACTATTAAGTCAGTCCAATGATAAAGCTCTGTACAATGTGCGTCTGTTAGCCCAAGAGTATGAACTAGATCCAAATTGGAAAATGCCTCAGGTTTTGGCTTCAGATATATATGATATTCCTCTTTTCCCGTTCAGAGCTACTACTTTAATACGTTACTGTTCTGTAAATATCCCCATCTCTCTCGGACAATCCGAATATCAAGTTCCGTTAATACAGCAAGATGATATTGATTGGGGTCTAAAACATGGTTATGAGTATATTCATATAGGCCTCATCCAGTTTGGCATAAATCCTTTGGTCCGCCCTAGACTAAATACTAATGTCCTCACATGCATCATTGACTCACGACATAATTTATTCCAGGATGCATTAATTTCTGGATTTCAAGCCCCTCTTCATAATGGATCTGTCTGGTCTTCAGCTTTGCCTAGATTTCAAGTCTCTCTTCGAGATTCGTATATCAATTCCCTCTTACAATATTATCTACATTTTGTTGGATTTGATGTGGCAGAAGGGTCTAAGATTGCCCAACTCCACTCCTCTATCTGTCTCCGTTTTGTTTCCTCAACCATGCCTCCCCTCAATCCCAAATTGATGCAACGTGCCACTTCTGAAAGCGTGGTGGTTGGTCCAGGAAACGTTTCCCCTCTTTCTCTTGGTTTCTGTCAACTCACATAAATTGAAGAATGGTCTGCAGAATACGAACCAATCTCTGCTAACTTCAAACCTCCTATGCCTCAAGAAATGGCAGTATCTATAAACTCTTCTGGAAAACCTGTATTAAAGATAGGAAGGTCGCAGAGTCAAATAATTCAAGATCTTGACCGACAATTTTCATCTTTATCTGCAAGTAGTTCAAGATCAGATTCTGACAAACACTCTTCTGTACATTCTCCTCCTAGAACACCTGTATATAAACCCATTTTAGGAAGATCAAATTTAGATGACCATTTATTAAAGCATCAGAAAGGTTCTAAGGACTGTTATTACTGTAAGAAGAATATACCTGCCCAAGAACCTGTTCCTCAAACATATGCTCCTTTACCTCCTAAGAATTTTGAAACATACCAGAACAAAGTTGAGCATCATGGTCAACATCCTGACTGTTCTACCTGCCTAGATCTAGCAGTCCCCTTTATTAAAATGATGGATTATCCTTTACCAAGAAGTGGTAAAGACAAGAAGACTGAGCTTCCATTTCGTCATTTGGGACCAGGCAATCATAACCCAAAGTTTCAAAATAATCTAGTAGCAGATTTAGATTTTATCCAATATAGAAAGTCTGATGATGAACCTTCTCAAGACATTATTAGAATGCAAAATTATGCAAATTATTAGTCTGTGTGTTTAGCTCAAAATATTGATGATATAGCCCAAGATGTGATAAAGACAAAAGGTCATATGAATGGGTTACATTTAGAACTTGATCAGATCACTCAAACTCAAGAAGATCTGAAAACACAGATGCACACTATTCTTGAGAAGCTAGAAATAATAGAGAAAGCAGTTGAGAATATGAAAGCTACTTACCAAGAAGAATCTCAGCCTTCTTCCCCTGTTTTGATTCCTACTAATGATGCATCTTTTTAATTCTTCATCTCTTCTCCTCCTTCTGAGAAAAGAGCACTAACATTAAAACAAATGGCTTTAGGACTAAGAAATCCTACTATGGTAAGGATAACATAAATCTTCTACCTAGCTTATGATAAATTATCCTTGGTCCAGAGACAAGGAAAAGAGCTAGAAATACAAATAGAGCAAGCTAAAGCAGATAGCTTAGCTAGTCAGTTATCCCTTGTACATATTTCTACTGACCAATGTCTCTCCATTAAGGCAAAGGATCGAGAAACTAAGCCTGAGACTAATCCTAAATCATCTAAACCAAGTTCTTCTAGAACTTCAGCATGGGAAAAATGGTGTAATGCTAGGTATACAGGATCAAAGAAAGCCCCTATGGATATTGATGGACACCCACAAACTTCCATCAAACATATTGATACTGCTCCTGTCTCAAATGTTGATTGTAAAAGTAAACTTGAGATAGAAAACATGATCCAAGGATGGCATGCATGGGCAAAGACACATAAATTGTTATTCAAAGACAAAGTTTCATGGAGTGACTTAGCCCTACATTTAACATGGGGATTTACTGGCAATTTGAGTTTTTGGTGGGAAAGAATTTCTGATAACAGAAAATTAAGAATTATTCAGCATGATAAACCTATAGATGAACTCATAAAAGCTGTAGTCCATGAGTTCTATGGTGATATTCGAGTAAACATGAGTCATTATGCTGATATGTTTATGAGCCAAAAACTATGTCACCTCAGCCAGTTACAAAAATATTTCTGTACTATGCAAGCCCTATTAAACAAAGTTCCTGATCCTCACAATTCTGCTTATCTGAGGAAATATTTATCCTCAATGCCTGGTAAATTTCCTAAGCTAGTTAGAAAAAGACTAGAAGATTTAGAAATTGACATAGAAGATCTCTCTCTTGCTGGATTGCACGAACAAATTGTTACGGCCCTCCAGAATGAGTGTATGAGAAACAAGACAAAAAAATCCTTGAAAAAATATTTAGGATTTGATTCTTCAGTATGTGAAGTCTTTAATGAAACATCTAGTTTTGGATGTTCTCATCAAAAGAAAACTCCTAAGAAATGGTCAAAATCTTACTGTGGTTGTCATAAAAGAAGTAACACCTTTTCGAAGCCTCAAAGGTCTTTTAAGCCTAAGAGAAATTTTTTATTTAAAAGAAGACCACAGAATAATAGGTCTAGGCAATCCTACTGCTTTATTTGCAAAAAGCCTGGCCACTGGGCATCTCAGTGTCCTCTGCGGTCAAAGACTAAAGCCCAAATCAAAATTATGGATCTTTTCTCCACTGGATATGATCCAGCTGAATGGGATATGGTCTCTAACCATTCAGATGGTGAATACTTATCACTTTCAGAAGATTCTGATGATGAGGGTGATATTTCCCATCTTGAGTCTCCCACCTTTTCCGACCATTCTTCTGATTCATCTCAAATTGAAGAGTTAAATTTCTTAGATATTAAGATGATGTCTTCTTTTGTAGATCTAAATGCTCTCCTTCACCAACGAGCCACTCTCCAGTCTAAACTCTTTGTTCTCGCACCTGGTCAATTTTCCTTATATGACCGATATACTTCCCAGTTAGAGCAACTTAATTCCCAAATTCAGTCTCTCCAATAGCCAAGCGTGGTGAATATTCACCATTATACGCCAACTAATGCTAAATTTGCATATACAAAACCTAATACTTCTACCACTCCAGATACCCGAGGAAAAACTCTGATTATTCATCATGATACTTCTCTACAGGAAGATAATTCCTTGGATAATGCAATATTCCTACTTGAAGAAGAAATCAGAGAAAAGGAAGTATTAGTCAGAAATTTATGGAAGACTTTAAAGTTGCAAAGAGAAGAATTGGCATTCATAAAGAAACAAAGAAATGAAGAATTAGAACATGATATGTTTCATGATGATATAGAGACTGGATTTTCAGAAAATAAAATGTTGAAAGGCCTAGATGACAAAATTGTCATCTATGTACAAATAAAAGTTTCAGGTTACCTACAGTATACTTTAGATGCCCAAGTAGACATTGGTGCTATGAACTCATGTGCTAAGCATGGAGCTATTCCTGAATACTATTGGCAGCCTATTAATCTCTCATTCAGAGCTGTAAACAAAACAAAACTCAAGATTAATCACATCTTCCCAGATTTTCCTATTTACATTCAGGATCAGGAAATCCCAGTGACACTCTACAGTTTTGACACAGGATCTGATATACTGCTAAGGCAAGATTTTGTAAATAAGTGTTTACCACTAACTGTTTGTCATTCTGAATTACACATAACAGTAAATGGCAAAGCCATAAAAGTACCTAGCAAGACTGTTTACGAAAGCAGAATAATAGAAAAGCCAGCTTCCAAGACACTAGAACATTCTGCAAGTAGTCTTGTGAAGATCCAGAAAATTGTAAAAAATGTAAATATGCATGGATCAGAAGTAATTAAAGAAATAAAAGAAAATATTGAAAAGGAGTGTACTTCTGATTTTCCTGATGCTTTCTGGACTAGAGAGAAATATTTTGTAAACCTTCCATACAGATAAGATTACATCCCTAAACCACAAAAGGCCTCTGCAAACCATATGTCTCCTGTAGAGCTAGATTATTACAAAAAGGAAATTCAAGATTTATTGCAGAGAAAACTTATAGAGAATAGTAGAAGCCCATGTGCATGTCCATCTTTTTATGTTAACAAGCATTCTGAATAAAAAAGAGGTAAACCTAGGATGGTAATCAATTACAGAGCCTTAAATACTGCCTTATTACCCTTGAGGTTCCCTTTGCCCAATAAGGAATTATTATTCTCCAGGATTGGAGGGTGTAATGTCTTTAGTAAATTTGATTTTAAAAGTGGATTTTGGCAGATTGGTATCGTTCCAGCTGACAAGTACAAAACGACATTTGTTGTTCCACAAGGCCAATATCAATGGAAGGTAATGCCATTTGGTCTGAAGAATGCTCCTTCTGAGTTCCAAAAAAGGATGGATGACATTTTCAGACATTTCCCATTTGTCATTGTATATATATATGATCTACTCATATGCTCTGTAGATATAAAACAACATGTACAACATTTGCATAAAGTTTATGATTTGTTATATAAGCATGGTCTAGTGCTCAGTAAATCCAAACTCTGTTGGGCAAAAACAAGAATTGAATATCTTGGTCTAATACTCTCTCAGGGAGAAGTAGAACTCCAAGATCATGTGCTAAAGAAGTTAGCAGAATTTCCTGATGAAATTTTGGACAACAAGCAGCTGCAAAGATTTCTAGGGTGCTTAAATTACATCCGGCAGTTTTATGAAAACCAAGCAAAGGATGTTAGAATTCTACAGAAAAGACTAAGTAAGACTTTACCTTGGAATTATAAAATGACACAAGCTGTCCAAATCATCAAACAAAAGATTCAGCATTTACCCAGCCTGCATCTTCCTAATCTGTCTATGAAATTAATTTTAGAAACAGATGCTTCACATGAAACATGGGCAACAATCCTTCTTCAAAATAATGGGCCTAAATTGGAGGAAGTATGTCTGTATACTTCTGGGTGTTTCAGCGAAACAGAGTCTAAATATCCCTCTTCACATAAAGAGATTCTAGCTGTTAAAAATGGAATAAAAAAGTATAGAATGTTTCTTAAACCAGTTCATTTCAT
>ML781943.1:851398-862528 GCA_009831015.1 Picea engelmannii
CACTTTTATCTCTTCCAACCTATTCCAAAGGTTTTTCCTAGAAACCATGTCAAAAGCTTTCCTAAAGTCAACAAAACAACAAAAAAGATTGGTTTTAGTATTGCGGAACTCCTCTGCAATGATCCTAAAGGTAACAAGATGGTTCACAGTTATATCTCCTAAACCTAGCCTGGCCTTTAGCTCTTTTACCATGACTTTCTAGCCAAATGCTAATTTTCTTTTCCAAAATGATTCCATAAAGCTTGGCTAAAATCGGCTAATCATAATGGTCCTATAATTAGAGGGAATGTTTTTATCCTCATTTTTAAAAATAGGAACAATGAGGCTTTGCGTCCAGGGTTTAGGGAAGCCCTGCTTGACTGCTAACTTCTTCCTTTGTAGGGACAATAGGAATGGTGTCCATGGCATTAGGGAACTCATAAAGACTTTTAAGGTAGGAATTATAGTCCGTTAACGGAATCCTATTATTTTCTTTAGTATTGCGTTTTAGAATTTGGCTCCAGAACTTCTTAGGATCCAACTTGTATAGTTGTGAAAGTTGCTCTTGCCTTTTATTGATATAGTATCTTTTTTTTTTCTTTTAATTAGGGCTTTGTACGTATTGATCTTATCAAGTTTTAAGGGCTCATTAGAAGCATCCCTAATGGCTTTCCTAGCAATTTTACATTCTTTATCATACCAAGGGTTGGTTGTTCTATTATTCTTTTTATGGGACACCTCGAAAGAAAACTTGTTAATGGAAGTGGAAAGAGTTTTATATGAAATATATACTTCTAACTACTTGTAATGACCAAGTCGAGTTACTATAAGAAAAGGAAATGCTTGAATAAATCGACTGTTTGTTTGTTTGACTCCCCTTTGCTTGAATAAGTTATAAATATATAAGAAAAGGAAGTGCTTGAATGAAAAACATTTGTAGAAACTTGGCATATTTTGTTTTATGTTCGGGTGCTAACGCATTCTATGAGGTGGATGCATGTGATTTCCTAGTTATGAATGTATTATATTTATCTTTCTCAGTGATTTGGATTCTCTAAAGCCATGGACATTAGTGCAAATTTTATGAGTAGAAACAATTAGAACGGTTTCCATTAATCCTTGTTTTGTGATTCCATGGACATGCTCACTACAACCTTCTTCCGAGAAACGAAGTCAGATTATTTATAATGGGATTTTCAGTAAATAATTGTTGGTTGGTTTTCAAGAATAATTTACAAGTACTGAATTTTCAGTAACTGAATAAAATATTAGGAGAATAGAAGCACCAACTACTCATGTTCACTTGGAGTCATGAGCCACTCTATGCGCAATAATACTAACTGTGACTTGAATTGATTTCATGCACCCTAAATAACTTGAGCTAAGTGCCCGATAGGATTCAGTTGAGATCGACTCAGCGTATTAACTCAAGGTTCTGGATCAGCTCAACATCCTCAATAATATTTCCAGGTTACAACCAATAATATTTACATATTATTATCTTGCATCTTAGATTTTTAATAGTAATAATTTGGGAATAGCTCAAATACAACTCCAGGATTATGCACTCACATTTTTAATGTGGATGCATATCCAATTGCATCCACAGTTCACACGTCTCGTGATTTCACTCATCGCGGTCATGGTGGTAATGGTACATGGGGCACTCTACAAATCAGTTTCCCTTGAGAATGGGGTGATCAACAAACATCATTGGTTTTCTTCTACATGCTCTGAAGAAAAGACCCTAATCAATTCAAATTCAACCAATTTAAGAGCAAGACCCACTCCAAACATGACACCTAATTCCTTGGTCTTTAAATTTACAAAGGATCGTAGGAAATTTAATTACAGAGGGTTTCATGTGATTGCATTATATGCATAGAAAAATGCAGAAAATATTAGCACTCCAATACAAATATAAACATGGAAAATCATAGCACTGCAGAAATCAAAGCTCAGAATACTCACGGACAAAAGATTTCAAGATTATCATCTCTAAGAAGGTTGATGCCATTGCTAAGTTTGAAGGAACTCACACTCCAGGCGGCCTTCTTGCTCATCTCTCGCATACAGTCGAATCTGGCTTCAGAACTTCTTCTCCTTCCTACTTCTACCGACATTTTTCCGCTAACTCAAGAATTCCAATGAGTAGGAGGATCCTTACACGCAGCAAATAAAGTCTCAATTGGCCTCTGAAATATTTTCTGAAAGCGTGTTGAGATCGATTTATGAATCTTAAATAGATCCGCCTAGGCTTTGAGTCGTATTGTCGGGTGTGTGGGAGGTGAATGGATGAAGGTTCAACAATAAGAATGGCTATAATAAGAATAATAATCACTATTCAATAAATGTTATATATCGCCATTTTACAGTCATGTCAATGTAATAACATTCTTCAAATTCAATAGATACTTTATGCTCAAGTTATATGGATTTTGTCGAGGTTTATTAAAATAAGTTATAATTGGTCAAGTTATATGGATTTGTGAAGGTTTATTAAAATAAGTTATAATTGGAAATTTTGAATATAAAAATTGTTTTTTGGTTGAAATTTTTCTGAATGTAATGAATATTAGACTGTTGTTACTTTACAATATTCGATGTCAAAATAAACTGAAAGATTGTAAAAAGTTATCCGAACCCCAATCTTATAACCCTATCCACTAGGGCTTCTCCATAATTCAAGGGTCGAGTAATTTTAATTGTCTAAAAGATAAGAGAAGTTCAACTAAGTGTCCTTACTTATTCCATTCTAATACAAGCATATGTGGCAATATTCTTGCGAGATACTAAGGTTATCTTCCTCCCACATACTAAAGTTATTTTTAGATACTGTGATCCAAAGAAAGCTTTCGCAAAGCACACCTAGCGACTTAATACCCATCCTATTTTATTAGAGAAAAAGCTATTGTCATTTCTAAAGGCCAATTGGGTGTCTTGATTCTCACCTTTAATAGAATGTCATTTCTAAAGGCCAATTGGGTGTCTTGATTCTCACCTTTAATAGAATAACGTGAAATCACACTTTTTAGAAATAGTAATTACAAGTCAGTGATTTTACTTCAAGTGTAAGTCTTCGTTGATTAGTCATTGAGTCAATTTCTCACATCTGTGAGTCAGCTGAATTGTCAATCCACAGATTTGTAACTCAGTCTTCAAATTCAAAGTAGAACGTTCACGCAAGATCAATTTTATGAGTCAGTAAGTAGGGGAGTCAAATTATTGAAGCTGATATTTATCTTTCACCAATCCAGTTAAGTAGTTCAGAGTTAGTTGAATTAATTATAGTCTTAAATGGTAAGTCGGTTAACTTTTGTAAGAAATCTCACTCGTAATCCATATATATCTAAGTTTGTAGTCAATCAAAGATGATGTAGAGAGGTTGAGAGAACAAAGTAATGAAGGAGAAACAATAACAATCGAGGAGTTGAAGAATACGTCTAATAGAACAAGCTTAATGTTTGTAAAATAAACAAAATTTGTTGGAGATGAAGTTAATCATAGTTTTATATTATGTAATTGTGTGTGTATTTATAACTGCGCTACACACATTTTTCATGTACGATGTAGAAATGAGATCTAGTATCAGAGCAAGTTGATGAAGGGAAAGTTGATCAAGAGAATTCAAGAGCAACAACTTTGTTGAAACGTGAGATATGGATTCTACTTTAAATCTGCTACCTCCCACGTTTATAGGCAAGAATTATGAGATGTGGTCCTCAACCATGAAGACAATGTTTCGAGGTCAATATGTATGGGAGATAGTTGAGAATGGATATGTGGAGCAAAAGAGACTCACACAAGTTGAGAAGGATGTCTTGAAAAATCAAAGAAAGAAGGATGGAAAGGAGATGTTTTACATGTTTCAAGCCATTCATTAGAGAATACTCCCAAGAGTTGCATCAACAAAGAAAGCCAAGGAGGCATGGGGCATATTACAAACATTTTATCAAGGTATGGACAAAGTCAAGAATTCTAAACTACAAATTCTTAGAAGATATTTTGAAACTCTGTCAATGAAAGATACATATTTATTGGATTCATTTTACACCCACGTTATTGGCCTAATAAATTATATTAATCCTCATGGTGAAACCATAGACGAAAAAAAAGTTATTGAAAAGTTATTTAGAAGTCTTCCTCCTAAATTTGATACCCTTATTGTGACTCTGGATGAAAGAAAAGGATTGAGTCAGTTTAGTCTAGATGAATTGCAAGCTTCCATCATTAATCATGAACATAAATTGAATAGGTCAAGTATGTCATTAGAGAATGCATTTTCCACATAGTCATCTATAATTCATGGAATATGAAGGGGGAGAGCTAAATCTAGAGGTAGAGGAAGAAGTTTTGTAAGAGGTGGACATAGTAGTAGTCCTGGAAACAATGGTGGAAAAGGAAAAAACCCAAATACCAGTCATCCAAGTAGTCATAGAATTGATAAATCAAATATTTAATGCCATTACTATAAAAAGTATGGACATTTTGCATATGAATGCAGGAAGAGACAATATAATCAGAACAATAAAGGAAAAGATCAGTCAAACAATGCAAATAACCAAACCAATCCTTTTTTTATGGTGCTCGTTGAATCAATGCCTATAATTTCCCTAGTTGAATGCAATGTTTCTCAAGCAAGTCCATGTGACATATGGTATTTAGATTCAAGATGCAGTAACCACATGAAACAAAACATAGCATTGTTTTCTAGTTTGGATGAGTCTATCCAAACCAAGGTTACACTTGGAACATGTATCCAAGTCATTGTCTTAGGAAAAGGTAGTATAAACATTTTAACTAAGCAAGGAGAACAAAAATTCATGTATGATGTATATTATGTTTTGGTCTGAACTATAATGTGATGAGCACAAGACAATTGTTATAGAAATGTTACAAAATCTACATGGAAGATAATCATTGTCTCATTATGGACATATATCCAAGCAATCATCTTATTTCAAAAATCTAGATGACAAGTAACAGGATGTTTCCATTGACATTCAAACCATCTCAAAAGAACAATACAATGCTAGTTGTTGGTAAAGAAAAATATGTGCAGTTAGACACTACATTTACAGCAGAAAGTGTGTGCAATTCCTATAAAGAAAATAGTGCACTTAGTATCAAGAAAGGAGAAAGTGGTGCAGAGATGAAGTAAAAATTTCAATCTGAAGTACATGATGATTCCTCGCTACGAAATTTCAGATTTGGACATTTAAACTTTGGAGGTCTAAAGCTGCTACACACAAATGATATGGTGAAAGGTTTACCATTGATAGAAAAACCACAAAGAATATGTGAAGGTTGCATATTTGGAAAGAAGCATAGAGAGTCATTTTGAGTTGACAAGTCTTACAAAGCAAAAAATCCACTGGAAATTGTACATTCATACATTTGTGGATGAATGAAAACACCATCTATAGGAGGAAATACATATTTTCTAACATTTATTGATTATTTTTCAAGAAAGACATGGATTTATTTCCTAAAGAATAAATATGACACATTGGGTTGTTTTCAGTAGTTCAAATCACTTGTGGTGAAGTAGAGTGTTTATTGCATCAAGTTTCTAAGAGGTGATAGAGGAGGAGAATACATCTCAAGATAATTTCCAAACTTTTGTAAAGTTCAGGGCATCTACAATCAATTTATCGCACGAGATACCCCACAATGGAATGGTGTCGCGGAAAGAAAGAAGAGGAACATCATGGAAATGGAGCACAATATGTTGGCAACCAAACATTTTTCAAATGATCATTGGGTTAAGGTAGTAGAAAATGCAGTATACATCATGAATATATTTCCAACAAAGAGCGTGAAAAACAAATTTCCTAAAGAATCCTAGACAAGAATGAAGCATATTGTGGTGCACTTAAGAGTTTTTGGTTGTGTCACATATGCACATGTTCGAGATCAGCTGAGAAATAAGATGGAAAATAAAGGAAAATAATGTATATTTGTTGGGTACTCCGAAGATACAAAATCATACAAGCTATATGATCTTATTGCAAGAAAATTCATAATCAATCGTGATGTTCAGTTCGTGGAGATTGAAGTATGGAATGTAAGCATAACAAATACACTCATAATTATTGATGCAATGGAGCATGATCACACAAAATATGAAGTGGTTCTATTACCAACCACAGGACAGTGAAAAGTCCCTTCTACGCCTGGCACTGCGACTCAAATTATAGTGTAGAATACTCTAGTATTTGAACAACATGTGCACATTCTACACCTCATAGTGTAGAATACTTTAGTATTTGAACAACAAGTGCACATTCTACACCTAGAGCGCAACAAACATCAACAAGCATTCCAAGTAGTTCTACATCTCTTGATCCAACTTTAGAAAGTTTGTTACCAAAAAAGACAAGAAGTATGTGTGACATCTATAATGAGGACACAACAAATTCATTTTTTGTTTTTTTGTTTTTTTCACAAATAGATGATCCATTAACTTTTGAAGTTGTCAAAGATGATGTATGGGCTCAAGCCATGGATGAAGAAATCAAATGCGTAGAGAACAATTAGACATAGAAATTGGTAGATGTACTTGAAGACAAGGATGTGATAAGTGTGAAGTGGATTTATAAGACCAAGCAAGACACATAAGGAAATGTGCATAAGAAGAAGGAAAGATTAGTTGCAAGTAGTTTTACACAACAACCTTGAATTTATTTCAATGAAACATTTGCACCAGTGGTGCACATGGACATAGTTAGAACTTTGTTGTCCATTGTTGCGGAAAACAAATGGTCATTTTATCAAATGGATGTAAAGTCATCATTATTGAATGGACACCTAAAATAAGAAGTGTATGTGGAGAAACCACAAGGATAAGAGGTTCAAGGACAAGAATACAAGGTGTACAAATTGAAGAAAGTTTTGTATGGGTTAAAGCAAGATCCGAGAGCTTGGTATAATCAGATAGATTACTATCTCATTCAAAATGGATTTCAGATAAGTGAAAGTGAGCCAACACTATATATTAAATCAAATCAACAAGGTAATATGTTAAGTGTTTTCTTATATGTAGATGATTTGATATTTACAGGTGATTTTGGCATAGAAAAAGTTAAGTCAATCATGAAGGATGAATTTGAAATGACTGATTTAAGGCTTATGAGATATTTTCGGAGTATTTGAGTTCATCAGTTCAAAACTGGTATATTTACCTCACAATATAAGTATGCACATGAAATTCTAAAAAGATTCAATATGATAGATTCAAAAGCATCCCCAACACGTGTCATAATAGGATTAAAGTTAAGAAAGGAAGATAAAGGATCCAAGGTGGATCCTACACTGTTTAAAAGAATGATAGGGAGTCTTATGTATCTAACAACGACAATACCTAATATTATGTATGGAGTGAGCCTAATCTCAAGGTTCATGGAGACTCCAAAAAAATCACATTTGAAGGCAAGAAAGAGGATACACGTGAATGGAACAAAATATGTTGGCATTAGATGTTCTATTTCAGAAGATTTCAGACTTATTTGATACATTGACATTGATTGTGGAGGAAACATAGATCATAGGAAAGGTACATTTCGGTACACCTTTTATTTTGGAACATGTATGGTATCATGGGCATCAAGGAAGCATCCCATAGTGATTCTTTCTTCAACATAAGTAGAGTAAGTCGCAGCTACAAGCGCAACTTGTCAAGCAGTGTGGATGATAAGAATGTTAAAAGATTTGTTGCACGAACAATAGGAACAAACACCAATATTTTGTGAGAATAATCTAGCCATCATGTTATCAAAGAATCACGTGTTTCACAAGAAAACAAAGAAGATTGATACAATGTATCATTTTATCAAAAAATTAATAAATAACAAAAAAATCTTTTTAAAATTTTGCAGGTCAAAAGAGCAAGTCACATATATTTTTACAAAGCCTTTAGCAATATACAAGTAAGTGAGTCAAATTAATGAAACCCATATTTATCTTTCTTGAATCAAGTTAAGTAGCTGAGAGTCATTCAAATTAATTCTAGTCTTAAATGGTAAGTCGTTTTTCTGAAGAAGTCACAATCTTAGTCCATCTATATTCGAGTATGTAGTGAGTCAAAGATGATGATGAGAGACCAGAGTCATGAACAACAACTTAGTGTTTGAAGAAGAATTTTGAGAGAACAAGCTCAGTGTATGTAGTGTATGTAAAATCAACAGAAGTTGTTGAAGCTGAAGTTCATCATAGTTTTATATTATGTAATCATACTTGCGTAATTTGCGTATTTCTGATTTTATGTGTTAAGCATAACATTGTGTTGTTCTGCATCCCTAAATCATTCCATTAAGTGTTTTATCTAAGAAACAAACCACCATGAGGGACAACGCTACAACAAATCCGAGAGAAGTAGTTATAATTATTCCACAGAGACCCTCCACTCTATGGGAAACGAGATCCCCAACCAAGGATCTTACCTGCATTGAAGATTAATAATGTTAAACCAGAGAAGAAAAGCGATGCCCAACCAACCAGAGGTTAATATTGTTAAACCATTTATTAAAAGAGTGGGATAATTTTTATTTTTATTTTCCGCTTGGAAAAACAATCGAAAATCATATTGAATAAAAACAAAAACCCTTACCATTTATTCTTCTCAACCAAACATATCTCTATTTATATACAAGTACTCTGATAGTATACTTGCTACATTAGCTTCCTTAGCGATCCTTACAGCTCCAATAGAATTTTGGTCGAGATCAAACCAGCCAATTTCGAATGTAAGAATTTTTGAAATCATTTTTTGACGAACCCTACTCGTTACAAACTCGCCCAACAGCCAAATTATAATGTTGAACCAAATTCATCAGGAAGGCCAACACTACCAAGGTTGTAAAAATAATGCAAGAGATCCTGACATTCGATCTAATCTCGTACAGGTTTTTCAGGAACAATGTCGAAGTCATGCATGCCATAGTGAAGGAAAACGCTATATGAATTGTCGCATATCCAAGGGTGCCTATGCAGCGCAAGAGGGCGTGATTCCATCCTGGAGCATTCAATGCAAGCAACCTGCGGAAGGAAGGAGATCTTCCGTATTCGGTCTCTTCATTGACATCTTGTTCTTCTCGTTCCAAGCCGGATATGAAATCGTCAAAACTATTTGAACCACATAGTTTCCCATCTAAGCTTTCGTTGTGGTTAGTTATTCCTGATGCAAGCATTAAAGAAAGTGATGCAATGTTTAGAGAAATGGTATCATGTGATGAGGTTTTCTCCTCTATATGCACCAAAGCTGCATATGCTCCATTTGGATTCAGAATTAGTTCTTGGTGTCCACCAGATTCAATGATTTGACCATTTTTTATCACTGCAATTTTATCAGCACCTTGAATAGTGGGGAGACGGTGGGCTACAACCAGCTTTGTACGTCCTATAGAATCTTTACCAAGGGCATCTTGAACGAACTTCTCTGATTTTGCGTCTAGAGCGCTTGTGGTCTACTCTAAAAGCAGGATGGAGAGGTTTCTCAACAACCCTCTACCTATGGCTATTCTTTGCTTTTGGCCTCTACCTATGGCTATTCTTTGCTTTTGGCCTCCGGACATCTGAACCCCCTTCTACCTATATATTGGTTATACCATTTTTAAAGTGTGATTTCTTTCACAAACAAAATAATTAATTAAAAGAATAAAATGATTAATTACAAAGTGATATATTCTTGAAATAAAACTAGTAACAATCACTTTATAAAAGTGGTTGATATAGGTGGGTTATTAATTTGAAAAGGTGAAAAATGATGGCGGCCTACATGCCTTGGACTATCATTAATATATTACAAGCACAACCACAAATTAGTGGCTAGTGCCGAAAGGTTTCAACTTGTCCAAAAAATAAAACACAGCGTTAAAATAAACCTGAAACACCACGAAAGAGAATCGCCTCGGGATTAGCTGCAATTGTCATACGTGAGGTGGACGAAAGGAGTCGGAAGGAGCTGGCTGAAGGAGGCAGTGTCTCTAGAACGAGGTCTCTAGAACGAGGCAGTGTGTCCAAAACGTGGCTGGTGAAGGCCAAAGGTTTAGGTTGGCCTAGAAAATGAAACCTTGAAACCCTAATCACTCATACATGGCAATCAACTAGACACCATAGTAAATTTTAAATATGATTAAGTAAAAGTAAGCAAAATAAACATGTAAATTGATGTCTTTATAATAGTGAGGAAGTTAGTGGTTGAAATCACAACCATTGATTTATTGGGACTACTAAAAATGTTACATCAATATTTAATCTTGTCCATACAAAACTCATTAAGCACTAAAAACCTATTAAATGTGCCCATGATCAATAGGTGTATGCCTTTAAACATAAATACAAATATATTATTGTATATATTAACTTAAAATACATTAATAGGAAACATTAATGTATTTCATTAATACATTATAAGTATATATCATATTTAAGTAATAATTAATTAATCCATTAATTATACATTAATAGGTTAATTTATACAATGACTAATATGTTTGTATAATGTATAAATTAATGTAATAATGAAAATTTAATGTATAATTAATGTATTAATAAAATACATTAATATAAAACAATAATAAATTTCATTAATACATTATTATTAAATATCGCATTTATGTGATAATTAATTAATACACTAATTATACATTATTATATTAATTTATATATTAACATATTTATATAATATATACATTAATATATTTATATAATGTATAGTTAAGATATAATTAGTGTATTAATTAATTATTACATAATGTAATATATAATAATAATAGTGTATAAATTAAAGTAATTAATTTACATTATGGTATAATGCAACTTACTAATTTATCAATACATTATTAATGTAATGTATTAATTAATTAATATAGTAATGCATTATTAAATAATGCATTGCTAAAGTATTAATTTAACTTTATAAAATAATACAATAAATACTTGAATATATATATATATATATATATATATATATATATATATATATATATTAAATATATTAAAAGCATAAATAAATAAATTAATAATATATGAATACATAAATAGAGTTATATATTAATAATACATTATTAAAGTAGTAATATATTGAACTTGAACTTGATGTATTTAGTCATACATTATTACATTATTCTAGCATACGAATTAAAGTACTAA
>ML781943.1:870452-887601 GCA_009831015.1 Picea engelmannii
TCGACCTTTTCGAAGAGTCCCTCCTGTTGCCAGTAGGGGTCCTCGGAAGGTTCTAACAACGAGGGGATCCGTGAGTCCATAATGGAGAGTCAGGCCACCCACCAAGAGCAGTGAGCTGGAAAACGTGAGTAGAAGAGTAGGTGGGCCAGGGAAGCAAGGATGGGTGGAATCAGGAGAAAGCAACAGTTCTGAAGAAAGCGGGACAGGTCCGGGAAAAAAGTCAGTGGACTGTGCAGGAAGGTTGTTCAGTGAAAAATGGGTGGGGGCAGATGTGCGGACAAAAGACACCAGAAGTGCGTTGGAACACGATCTTCCCCGCAATCCGATGGTAAGGAAGGAATCATCACTGTTCTCGGGGAAACAATAATACTTCCATTCACGAGGAGAAAAAAGCGAGTCCCAAGACTGTAGATAGTACAAGAACCCAATATTTGCCTGAGGGAAACCCACTGAGGTGCATAACCCCCAATAGCCAATGAGTAGAGGCAGATACCTGGTCAGTCCAATGTTCACACAAATAGATGCATCAAGACAGAACCAAGTCAGGGAGAATGAACTCGGAGTTGGTGACAAACCGCCACTGAGATACAGGCCGCCTGTTCGGGGGACAAAGCTAAGGCATAGAGTAGATAGTGACAAACCGCCACTGAGATACAGGCCGCGTTCCCTCTGTCAAGGGTTGCAAAATATCAGTGCACCCGTTCAAATCTCTGCAATCGCCCGCCATTTTCCTTCCAGCCCGCCATCTTCATAAAATAATTTCATATAACAGTGTTACAAGTGAATGGAGGAGCATGGACACTTTGATTCTTCCGATACCTTTTATTCCGACCTATGTTGCTTGAGAAGGTTGGCAACACGGTCTGATTTTGCCGAGTTTGCCATATACAAATTACAACCTCAACTATTAGTACATTAAAGTATATATTGTTTCATTATTGATTAATAAATTAAAAATGAAATATAACATTATTTGTACATTAATAATGTAATGATACATTGATATGTTAATGTAATGTATAAATTAAAGTTTAATTTCATTAGTGTATAAAGTAACTTATAAATTAATTAATATATTAACAATTTAATGTAATAATTAATTTTGTACACTATTACATTATTAATTAATACATTGCTAAAATATTAATACACTAATAAAGTAATAGATTAATAATATGATAAATATATCATTAAACACATTAATAAATAAATAATACATTATTAAAGTATTAATACCGTAACTAAATAATACATTAATAATATAATAAAAATATCAATACATAAAAAGACATTAACAAAGTATTAATACAATGATAAAATAATATGTTAATAAAGTAGCAATACATCTAAGCTAATGACTTTAGTAATACTTTATTAAATTATTAAAATATTAATAAATAAATTCATTGCTTAAGTAGTAATATAGAGATTAAACTTGATATAATAATAAAAAGTGGTTGTTGTTGATTAATAATTAATTGGCAAACATTAATTACTAAATATTAATATGTAAATTATCATTATAAACTTTCTAAATATAATATAATTAATAATATCTATATATTTAATTTAAAAATTCATAATTAATTAATAATATGTAAAAAGCTAATAAATTAATATTTATTAAATATATGTAATGTAGGTATTAAATGTTCATCACAATGCGACGTTGGAAAATATTTGATACAATGGGATGGTAGGAATGTTCATGACAATGTAACGTTCATAAATGTCCGTCACAATGGGACGGTAGGAATGTTCATGAGAATGTGATGTTGGAAAATGTTTGTCACATTGCGACGTGGGGAAATGTTAATCACAATGCAATGTTGGGAAATATTCGGCACATTGGGATGGTACGAATGTTCATCACCATGCAACGTTGGGAAATGACATTGGGATGGTACGAATGTTCATCACAATCTGATGTTGGGAAATGTTCGTCACAATGTGACGTTGGAAAATGTTCTTCACAATGCGATGTTGGGAAATGTTCGTCGCAATGGGACGGTAGGGATTTTCATCACAATGAAATGTTGGGAAATGTTCATCACACTACGACGTTAGGAAATGTTCATCACAATGGGATGGTAGGAATGTTCGTCACAATGCAACATGAGAAGTGCTATGTCAGAAAGTAACATCTCGAATGTTGTTTGTGAGTGTGTGGCATTGGACACCCATATTTAATAAATTAATATTTATTAAATATATGTAATGTAGGTATTAAATGTTCGTCACAATGTGACATTGGGAAATATTTGACACAATGGGATGGTAGGAATGTTCATGAAAATGTAACGTTCATAAATGTTCGTCACAATGTGATGTTGTCAAATGTTAATCACAATGCAACGTTGGGAAATATTTGTTACATTGGGATCGTATGAATATTTGTCACAATGCAACATTGGGAAATGTTCGTCACATTGGGACGGTACGAATGTTCATCACAATGCAATGTTGGGAAATGTTCGTCAAAATGCGACGTTGGGAAATGTTCTTCACAATGCGACATTTGGAAATGTTCGTCGCAATGGGACGGTAGGAATTTTCATCACAATGCAATGTTGGAAAATGTTCATCACAATGCGACGTTGGGAAATGTTCGTCACAATGGGATGGTAGGAATGTTCATCACAATGTGACATGAGAAGTGCTATGTCGGAAAGTGGCATCATGAATGTTGTTTGTGGGTGTGTGACATTGGACAATGATCATGAAAATGTGAAAAAGGAAAAAGTTAGTAACATAGTGGGGTTTCAACATGCTCATCACATTGTGATGGCTATGGGAGGATGTTTGTCACAATTTGACTTAGGGATTTATTTTTCATAGAGTGACTTAGGGAGAATGTTTGTCAAAAAACAACGTTGGATAATGTTCATAATGTTACAAAGAAAAAAATTAGTAACATGTTGATTACAATGTTGCTGGAAGGATGCTAGGCTTAGGAACATTGGAACATGACATCAAGGGTTATATAAATTGAAGTTTTTCATTACAAGTTATATAAATTTATGTTTTTTAGTGAGGGTTAGGTTGCATCATGAAGAAGTTTAAACTATGGGTAAGATAAATGTTATAAAACATTTTAATAAGTTATGAGAAAAAATAAACTTTAAGCATCATTGAATTTTGGCTATTTGAAATTTTAAACCTAATGCATCACAAAAACTCGCAGAATCCATGGTATTGTCTAGAGAGGAAGGACCAATAAGAAAAATTGTCCGTAACAGGGTAACCAATGTTTAGTTCCAAAAGGGAATGTTTTTGATAAATCCCTAAAACGCTTATTTCTAAAGAAGATAGCCCAGGGATTGCAGCATGAAAAATGAAATAGAATCTATTAGGCAACCTTGATGGGAATAAAGATGACAATTTCCTCTAAATTGCCCAACAGTTCATTAAGAGGTTAAAAAGAGTTTCCACATCTTTAGGGAAAAAAAAAATGGCATTGGCATTCAAAACATGGAACTTTAAAAATTGCAAAAATGGAAGGCTAATGCACTGTTGTGATACACTCCATAAAAGTGAAATCTTAAAAATTAAATCTCAATAGATCTAAATGACCTAAAGTATGATTTGAGTATACGTCGTATATTCAAATTAATGACGCCAACCACTTTTATAAAGTGGTTGTTGCTAGTTTATAATCAATATGTTAAATCTTATAATATTGTTTTTATTATTATTAATATTTGTTCAATCTTATAATATTATTTTTATTATTGATAATATTATTAATATTGTTTTTATTATTAATAATATATGTTTAATTTTAAAATATTATTTTTATTATTAATAATATTATTATGTCGATGATTAAATTTCATTAGAAAAATTAAATAAATTTATTAAATGTTTAAGTTATGGTTTAATGTAATAATAATATTATCTTATTTTCTTAAATATAATAAAAAATATTTTATTTTATTTCTATATATTGAAATGAAGTAATAATAATTAAACGAATTAAATTATAATGTTCATAAAACCTATTATTTTATGAATAAATTAAATTATAATGTGAG
Organism: Picea engelmannii; assembly: GCA_009831015.1. Classification (NCBI taxonomy): domain Eukaryota; kingdom Viridiplantae; phylum Streptophyta; class Pinopsida; order Pinales; family Pinaceae; genus Picea; species Picea engelmannii. The sequence continues at coordinate 874,487 of ML781943.1, forward strand.
AAAGACATTTTCTTTTATAAATAATTTTAAGAGTAATAATAATAGTGAATCACTCCCACTTGATAGGGAAATTGATCAATATAGGACTATCAAGATTTAATCATGATCTTTACGTTTTATCTTTGATGTTTTGATGATTTAATTCTTTATACTTACTCTTTATGGATTTTTCTTAAGAATAATGGTTGATCTGATATTGTTTAGTATGGGATGATCTTTTATCGTGATTATATGGGGCTGTTGTCACTGTGCATGTTACAGTTGGAAGTAAAATTTTAATTACACCATTAACAAAACCTCCTCTCTGGAAGCATCTTTTCCTACTAATTTCTATAGGACTTTGGGCTGCAAGATACAATAGATAGAAGATTATTATTCAATGTTTTGTTATCTGCAGAAAACATAGATTATGGGCTCAAACTCTGTAAGAATATACTCAACTGCATTATTTTTCGACCTAATAATTATGTTGCCAAATATAATCAGGGTTATTATTCATCTCATCGCACAAGACAGATGATAATATAGTATTTGATCATTATTCTAGAAAAACTTATTTGTGCGGTGATATATTTAAGAAACAATTTTGAAGGGCCTGATCATCTCGTTGTCTTCGTGGTCCAAGATCTGCAATTTCCAAGTCCAACTCAATTAACATATAGGTGAGTCAGTGCTCCTTTCATAACATACATGCCTATTCAGAATTATAACACTGTGCAACATTAATTAGTGGAAATCTCAATGGAAGGGGAGATTTACATGGCAGTGATAGACATAGACTAGTTCAGCACCGGCAGGATAAGGCTGATGAGAATCCAACAGAGAGAAACGAAGCAGAATAGTGGCCATAAATCTAGTCTGCATCTTGAACGCATTCTTTCAAGTCCCCTCATTAGCAGGAGATGCAATCACTCTACCCTTTGCATGCTTCTCTATATCACATCCCACTGTCATTCTTCTTCTGCATGCAGCTCTGAAACTCCTTCAAGTTTACCAGCTTTGTTTGATTAAGGATGAAAAACAGACCAAGATGAATATGGAGAGGATGGTTGTCGAGAGTGATATTTATGACACGCCACAACTCGCTTGTCCCCTCTCTGGGTGTCTCAGTAACCTGTGACAGAAATGATAACCCATTGAGGAACAAATGGGTCGGCTAATTCGTGGCGCTGTCGTATTCACACAATGTAATATAACGCGTCTGAGCGATATCGCTCTCGTTGGGACAGGGGTATTGAAATAATATCTCAGGGATGCCATCATCGGGTTCAGTATTCATCCTTTGCATTTTCACGTAGAAAATGAAACGCCCCAACTGTGTGGTCGGTAATTGTACAAGAGGTATGGCCAGAAAATGAAATGTGTGGACAACTAGAAAATGAAACGTGTGGACAATTGAGGAAATCTAAAAAATAAAAATGAAACGTGGGGAAGCTGACGAAATACAAAAAATAAATGCGCGGATAGATAGAAATGAAACGCTTGAATAAATATATATTTTTAACTTTATCAGTAATTCTTGAATGAATTATCAGTAATGCTTGAATGAATGTTAAAAAAAAATACTTCAATCAACCCTACATCATATCCTAACATCATATCCTAACTAGACTATAGATACCCTTAATCCAAGAAACATAGAAAAAAATCAAACATGGACAAACTTTTGTTTAGTTTGCTCCAGGCCGATTGTATAATACAGGGAATATGCAATCGAGATACAGATTTCCCTAACTCATCACCCTGAAATTATGTATACTGCAGAATATCCAATGAACAACTCTTGGTGTACAACATGTACATCAGAAAAGATGTATAACAGTGTACATCACTTCGTTGTGCATAAACTTCTCGGTTCTTTTCCATTCTACCATATAAAATTATTTTTGAAAGAATTTTTTTCTCAAAAGACATAAAATAGAACATGTCTGTCATAACCTTTTCGGAGTTGGGTGATGAAGTTGTGTGCATTGGAATATTTGCAGCCACATGTGGAAATGTCCTTCTAGATACTAAGGTTATCTTAGATATTGTGATCGAAAGAAAGCCAACACAAAGAACACCCTCAATACCCATGCTATCTGATTAGAGGCATATCTATGGTCCTTTATAAAAAGTGTTAATATATGAATTATGTTTTTTCCATATTGAAATCCCATTATAAGGAAGATCTATGGTCTTTATAAAACGTGTTAATATATGAATTATGTTTTTTCCATTTTGAAATCCCATTATAAGGAAGGATCAATTAGTCTATTCTCAAATAGTTCCATTCATATCCTATCTTCGGACATACTTTCAAGGGGTTTACGCTGTTTTCCCAAGGCTATGTATTATTAGATTTTTAATTTATTTTCCTGTAGTTGCATGCAGCTTCTTTAGTCCTTAATATATGTGCATTCACTTCTCTCTCGTGCATGAATACATTTGCAGTTGTATCTCAGTGTAAGTACACTCACTTCTCTACATTAGGTCTATTAGGGCTACATTGTTACCTTTAGTGGATATGAACCTCCTATCTTTTTCATACCCCTAAGAAGACCAATAAACAACATTAGTTATTAAATATGAAACACATGTAACATGTTTGGATATATGAAAGTTGGTGCCTTTAGCATAGGGACTAAACACACTTGCAATGTTCTAATGTGCATTGTTGTTTTCATGTTACTTTTCAAAAAACAAGTTTTCAACACATGAATTTAAATTTTACCTTGTAGAAATTATTATTCAAATCTACGAATATATCAACTCCCTTATATTAAACTATGAAAATCCTCTCTCAAATGTAATAAATAAATATAATATAAATATTTTTCCACATATCATCTCTCAACACAATAATTAAATATAATATAAATAGCTTTTCAAATATGGGATTACTTATAGCCTAATAAAAATATAAAATAAAAATATAAAGAAAAATACTTCTCAATTAATGTAGGAATAAAAAAAAGTCATGAAATTGACAGCCCAATAAATAAATATAATATAAATAGCTTTTCAAATATGGGATTACTTATAGCCTAATAAAAATAAATGAAAAAAAAAAAATACTTCTCAATTAATGTAGGAATAAAAAAAAGTCATGAAATTGACAACCCATTACAAGAAATTGCTCTTTTGAAATCTTCTCCATTACAAATTACAAATTCCTAATCCAATTGTTTTATAATTCTTTAGCTTCAAGTACACTCTATGCATCTTGTGATTTTATCTATGGCTACATCATGAATGTGGTGTTTAGTGAGATACCTTTATGGAAGTTTCTCAATCCAAAGACACAATTGTAGAAATTTGAATTTGGAACGAGTCACAAGTGTAGAAATATAAAGAATATGCGAAGAATGATTGTTCTTTGATCATGCATTTTGTTATTTAATTTTTTATCAAGTTTATTGTTAAATAAATCAATGTTTTCTCTAGATTTACTTCTAGATTTACTCCGAGACAAGATCATGCGATTGATTTATCACCTTTTTAATTAAATATAATTAAAGGAAAAATTATTTATTTGAAAATCAAAACTACCTCAAAAGTTAGAGTAAACTATAAATAAATATTGTGTATATATTTATAACCATATTCCAAGTGTTAGAGTAAACTATAAATAAATATTGTGTATATATTTATAACCATATTCCAAGTGTTAGAGTAAACTATAAATAAATATTGTGTATATATTTATAACCATATTCCAAGTGTTAGTGTCAAAGTGACAAATGGACTCTAGTGCAAAAAACCAAGTGTGGAATATTTTTTTGAGGATTAATTTTGATATAAGGACATCAAGAGTTAGATTGTTGGGGAGGCTATCAAGTCTGGAAAATAGGTCGAAGAAAGGAAAGAGGGGTTCTATCTTTGGATATCAATAGATACCTACTATAGAGTTATGGCATGACAATGGATCCTTCAGTCGACGTTGTTACAACGCTATCGTACATGGAAGCATTAAAACTTGGATGCTTCATGGGCAGAGAGATAGGTTGTATGGTAAAATACCTCTCGGAAGCAACTGAAATATTCGTCATGGCCTAATAATTTGTGTATCTAGTTAAAGAATATAAATATGAGAACAACGATGCCAATGCAAGTGATTGATTGTGTAAGATCCATTCACAAGGATATTCAATAGAATCTAAAATTTCAACAGTCGGGTAGCTAGAGCTTCCGCCACCAGCCCCGCAGGCGTTGTCAAAGCATCCTCTATCAAATTGGATGTGAATTAAAAAAAACACACAATCAAATCATTGTATGCATACAGGAAGAAAGCAAGGAAAGAACAACTCAAGTGAATGAGATTGTTATTAAAAAAAAAATGACGGATCCTTCACTGACGAAGACAAAGATGATAGCCGAGATGAACTCCGTGAGAGCATATTTAAGAGAGTCTGGGTGGTAGGCCTCCTTGGACGTCCCCACTGCAACTCTTTGGAATATGTATGGCATAATGGTTGCCTTGAATTTTCCAGATAACGAAGACAAATGGTTTTCTTCTTCACCTTTGCGGTCGGAGCATGAGCAGGGAGTGGTGTTTATATTTGCATTAGTGGCCTTTATTCCTAAACGTGGGTCGTCATCCTTACAGTGATATCTATACCCAAGTGGGAGACTCAGAGTGTCAGGTAAGAGATAGGTTGCATGGTAAAAGACCTCCGGAAAGAAACTCAAATATTCTTCATGGCCTCATAATTTGTGCATCCAGTTAAAGAGTTTAAAGATGAGAATGACGAAGCCAGTGCAAGTGATTTTACAGGATACGTTCACAAGGATATTCAATACAATCTGCAATTTCAAAAATCAGGTAAGAACCCCATGCGATCGCCAAAAAACCCTCAGAACAAAATTTATATTGGAATGAATATATGAGAATCAATCTTTGATAGAGTGGCTTTGAGTATTCCTCCTCCTAGAAACTTCATTCAATTTCTGAAGTTGGGGTGTTGATCCGGGGCCCTTGAAGTGTGTTGCGACTCGGGCCAAGGATAAAAAGAAACAATAAGAAATGAATGAAAATGATCATTCGAAATGGACGATACCTCCACAACTCGACTGCCTCAAAAGATGATTAGAAAATGAATAGTCTTATATGATATACTTATTATTGGTGTAATTTATTCAAATATTTATCTATTTCATGTTAATTCTATTTCAGAAAAATCTAACTATATAAGGAGACAATGAACTTAGAATATTTTAGTAATTTACCTTATGGATAGCTTACCAGTGAAAATTGTCCTATCTTTCAATTGTTGATTCGGATAGGAGAATATTATCATATTGAATGGATAACTATTGATCCAGATAGAAGAATGTCTAGTATATTGAATGAATGAGGGAGGGATTCCCTTTATATTGAAGCTAACACACAAGTGATATGCTACACCAACAATTCTGAGAGAAATAAATCAGGAACGGTGGAAAAACAAGCATGGTAGTATGGACTGAGTACGGACTAGAAATAACAGAGGCCTAGGTAGCAAACCAATTTACATACATATTGTGTTTTTCTAAGGGATGGAGAAACAACATGTTTTCATGGTGGTGTTGGTTTCCATGTTGATGTAGGTGGTAATGATAGATCAAAGAAATAATAACTAAGGAAAACTATTCTGACTAAACTCGAACACATCACACTTCTACATAATGTTCCTGTTATAGTAGGGAAATAATAGAAAAGACATAAAAAATTCTCAAAATATCAACTTATACAAATAGAGAGTTCTTGTGATTGATTAAATTACAACACACAGCCCACATTAAATAGAAAGAGGTCAAGTTTCATTAAACCCACGCGAATGAATATGAAAAACCTTAGGATTAATGCTCTGAAACCAAATGTTATGATGCAATGCATTAAAAATGATAAAAAAAAAATCAATTCATTTTACAATATATCCAATTCAGAATAAAATAATAGATGAATTAAGATGCCCTAAGACTAGGTCTCCTTGGTATATATATATATGATAGAAAGGGTATAATTATAATGAAAGGGTGTGATGAAGAGATTCAGAGCCTACATATAAATATAGCACAAAAAATGTAATAGTTTAATAAGGGGATTAATAAGAGGTTTTATACATAACATAGGATTTGGATGGGGATTTCTCTATGGGTTAACAATGGGTATTATATAGCACATAATCCATGAAATTTATTCCCAACTCATAGATAGAATTTATTATGTTAGATTTCACCCACTTCATCATACTAATGTAACTTACTAGATCTTGATAACTAAACAAAATGATTAGCTTGATACCAAAAAAATTCGTGGTCAGGTCTTCATACTTTCTTTTGTATATGTTAAATAAAACAAGGTGCTAATATAGACATAACGATTGCTTAAAAAATTCATTGATTAGTTGCAACTCTAGCATTAAAGTCTCATAGAAGGAGGACACTACCTTCATTTCTCAAACTATAGATATATTGTTCTAAGATTTTGTAAGAACAATTCTTATATAGATTATTTTCCTTGTAAAATTTAGAACTAATAGGTGCCAAAAAAAATATTTATATATAAAGCTTTTTAAAATTAATATGGAATATCTATTGGATCAAAAACAGGGAAGACATGTGGATACAACAAAAGAAAAAAAAGAGTGAGTGAAAACCTGTTTATGAAAAAACAAAATAATCTTATACTGCAGCAACATACCTAACCCTAATGATAAAATAAGCTGCCAAAACAAAACAGTGACAACACTAATGCCCAACTATAATCCTAATGCCAAAACAATTAAAAAAAACTGGCCTGCAGAAGCTAATCATCCACCTGATGACATCTTATTCTACTTGCTTCTTGCTCATAGGTGCTATGGGTACTATATTTTAGTGGAAACCATTAAGAGGCCTCTGCTGGATGGTAAGTTGCGCAAAAAAAAGAGAGAAGAAATATTACTCCTAACAAAGGGTTGCTTGCATTGATCGGCCTTAATTACACCACCGATCGGCCATGTATCGGAATTTATCGGGCAAGCGGTACAGTGCAAAAAGAGAGAGGGAAAACGAAAACGCATTTCACGAACAACCAGTTAAAAAATAAACACGCGCCACTCATCCCATTAACATTAAAACACTGGAATTAATCGGCCAAGATGTACAGGGAAAAAAAAAAGAGAGGAGGGGAAACGAAAACGCATTTCAACAGTTTCTAAATGTTCTACTTTTTGGTATTTTTTTTGTTTGATTTTGTCTGAAATTTGATATTTGATGAAGATTGGTTAGATTTATAGATTTGAATGGTTAAGTTTGTATAATCTAAATGTTTCCCAGATTTTCAACAAACTGAATCTATTTATACATTCAGAAATACAATTTAAACAAGAGAAAATAGTGATTTTGTCCAAATTTACATAACTAAATTCCAATAAAAAAAATAAAAAAAAACATATTTTATCATTAAAAAAATTAATGATAAAAATCAAAATCTTTCATAAAAATTAACGATTGAAATCAAAATCTTTCATAATATTCCAAATATATCAGATTGTGTACATAGAATTCACATCTCTAATTAAAAAATCATTAATTCTGGCTCTTTTCCATAGGTTTATACCTATGGACGTAAAAATGATTACCCTTAAATTATAATGATAATGATATGGAATGTTACTTCCTTTATAATTTACACGGAATTTTTATTTTTTTACATTGGAAATTCATTAATATCCTTCTCTATAAAGCGCCATCAAATCTTGAATTTTATCCCTGCCATCCGCGTAAAAATTGTCTTGAAATCTGTATTCAAATAAGGTTTGCCGTTCAGGTAGCCTAATAGTATATTATTCTTGACCCTTGTGTATTTATTTCAGTAAAAGCAGTTTACTGAAATATCAACTATTCTATTTGTACACTGAGGAAAGTATAAAAGGAGGAGCGTTTTGGATCGCATTACAGCGAGGAAGGTAAAAAGGGAGGAGCATAATCAATGGCTTGACGAATTTCTGCTTGAAATCTTTGCATAGCAGCGGATGGCAAGCAGGAGGGAACCACTATTCCGTCCACGCCACCTGTGTTTCGATATGGGATGAAGTAGGAGAAGGACACTGTACCTGCTACAGGCCCTGCGTAGGCAGCTTTTCCCCACCCAAAATCCACATCTCTTAAGCGCAGTTTGGTAACGTCTGAAATCACAAAGGTTCCCAGCGCTGTGAAGGGAGGGCGGGCCTGGTGCCCTTTTAACTCCATGAAATCTATCAGCGATCGGATGCACTCGTCGTTGACAGCCATTTTCGCTTGGCGGATCAATTTCATAGCGAAAGACAGCGGTTTGGTTGCGAGCGCAACTGCGGTCGTCTTCGCGCACGCCAAGCAGATCGCATTGCCGTAGAAGCCTTCGGGAAGCGGTGGGTCGAATCTCTTTCGGGCGTCCATGCTGAATAAGAGCTGAACTTCCTGCTCCGCGGGTAGTTGGAGAGCCCGCGTTCTCAAACGCCACAAACACGCCGATAGGACTTCAAAGGTTGGGCACTTGACATGCCCTACTGCTTGTCTCTTCAGCGACTCGATCTCCTCCGGCCCGAAAAGGAATGAATGGCGGATCATGTCATTCATGTTCACCGTCTGGCCATCCTTGCCTTCGATTTTATAGTATTCGTAGTGGGGGAATTTAACTACGGGATTCGTCCGGGGTCGGATGATTTCTCTTTTCCAAACCGGACGAACCGAAACGTTCGTGGCACCCTTCGCCATTTCGCTGAGAGCATTCAGCAGCTGAACGAGGCCGACGCCGTCGGTCATGGCGTGATTCATCCGCACGGCGAATATGAACCCTCCGCATCTCAGTCGCGTTACCTGAAAGATATTGAAAAGATGTACGTTCAGAAATCAAAATGTCAAGTCGAAGAAATACCAGCCGAAATAATCCCCAATAATCTATGAATTAACCTGAATGAGAAGGAGAGGAGAATTCGTAATAGCTTGTGAGCCCGGCACGTCGTGCAGCAGATCGCCCCAGCCGGGAAAGGGTGGGTGTAGGACTCCGAAATCCTCGAGAGCAACGTCCGCATCAGCTTCCACGAACAGCACTCCTTCGCCCGTGCAGTCCACCGCGAGCTTACCGTCAGGGGTCTCTCTCAGTCTTCCGGCAAAAGGATAGTACAACACCAACACCTTCGCCAGCGCTTCTCTGATAACTCGGGCCGGATCATAACCTTTCTTCCGTGTGTCGAACCGATAGAAGAAAATGATGGGAATATGAAGTCTGAGACCAGCTTGATCATCGATATTGGAAAGATACAGAAACTCTCTCGGAGTAGGCAGAGAAGGAGCAAGGAGGACGACTGGCTTTCTAATGACATTGAATTTTAGAGATGCCATCTAAACAAAAGCTTCTATAAATAGCCAAAGCCTGCAAAACGAAAACGCTAACGAGAATCAGCAGAAAAGGCTACACAGCGTTATAGAGTTCAGGAAAAATATATAGAAGATACAGGAATCGGATACTGAGAAAGCGCTGAGACCTGGAGTTGGGATTATGACTTCTTATGAATATCTAAAGTGGCGGGCAAATACAATCAACCACGAATGTCAAATCAAGAGAGGCGCCACTAAATCTATTATAGAAAATGGGCATCCAAATCTGGTGATAGTTGAATACGGCAAGGATTGAATATGGCAGTGTTGGTTTTATTATTTTTTTTTATTATAATAAGATTAATTGATATTTAATTAGGTTTATTGATTATTAGTACATTTAATAGGTTTTTAGTGTTTAATCAGTTTTGTATGGACAAGATTAAATATTGATAGAATATTCTTAGTAGTTCCAATAAATCAATGGTTGTGATTTCAACCACTAACTCTCTCACTATCATAATAAAGACATCATTTTACTTTTACTTAATCATATTTAAAATTTACTTTTACTTAATCATATTTTTTTACTTTTACTTAATCATATTTAAAATTTATTATGGTGGCTAGATGATTATTGCACAAGAGGGTTATTAAGTGGGAAAGGGAGAAAAATCTCTTGACAAAGGAGGAATTATTGCAACTAGAATTTGATTTAGACACTCTTTATTCCGAATTCTCGGTGGGGGTGTTTGAAAATGAGGATGACAAAGTACTGGTTTTAAAAGAAGAAAAGAGCAAATTGTCCCTCTTAACTCAGGAGGAGGAAACCTGGAGACATAAGAGTAAGATAAATTAGAAAATAGATCAATTCTATATGGGATATTACTAAGGAGGAGGGAACAATTGTTTCTAGTCAACCAGGTCTACAAAATGAAGCCATTGGGTATTTTCAAAATATCTTTAAGTCCTAGGAAAATCTCATTATCTCCAATCAACTGACAGTCATTAGTGCTTATCCTAGGATTTCTTCTAAGGAAGAGGGTCTTAGAATTGTTGATCCTTTTCAACTCTTAAAGGTTTTATTGCTTCAAAAAGTCCTGGGTTGGATGGCTGGACTGTAGAATTTTTTCTATCTTTCTTTGATTTTTGGGCAATGAACTATTGGAGGCAGTGGAAGAGTCTAGAAGGAAAGGTAGGGTCTCGAGAGCTCTAAATGAAACCTTTCTAGCCCTTATTCCTAAAATAGATAAGCCAGATTCTTTTGAGGGGCTTAGACCAATTTCACTCTGTAATTTGGCATACAAGATTATCACAAAAATTATTGCAACCAGGATTAAAGCATCACTTTCAATAGGTATTTCAAAGGAACAATTTGGCTTTCTGGAGGGTAGACAAATAACAGATGCCATTGGAGTGGCGCAAGAATTCTTACATAGTATTAAGGTAAAAAATAACAAAGCATTGGTTCTTAAATTGGATATGATGAAGGCATATGACAGGGTGGATTGGGGTTTCTTAAGGTTAGTCTTACTTCAGGTTGGACTGAGTCTAGAGGCAACAGATTGGATTATGGGGTGTGTATCGACTGTGAATTTTGATGTCTTAATTAATGGTAGCCCTTCTAGTTTTTTTAATATTACAAGACGATTGAGACAAGGATGTATGTTATCTCCATTACTTTTCCTACTTATTGTTGAAGGATTGAGTAGATCAATACAGAAGATGGTTGCAAAAAAAAAAAATTGAAGGTGTTTTAGTGGCAAAAGGTATAAGAATAACACACTTACTATTTGTGGATGATGTTCTTTTATTTGCGAACGAAACCTTTATAGAATGGAAAGTTTTTGTCTATGTCCTTCAACCCACATAAGTCTTTATTTCTGGAAGAAGGGTGGTTAGAAGAGGAGCTCTCTATTTTGAAATAGATACTGCCTTTTGAAGTCAAACCATTAGATGTAGGATTTAAGTACTTGGGTTCCTTCATCAAACCAAATTGCTATACAGTGGCATATTGGAGCTGGCTTGAGAAAAAAATGAAAAAAGAATCTCGAATTGGAGCCATAGATGGTTAACTTTAGCGGGAAGGGTCACTTTGGTAAAATTTGTACTAGAGAGCATACCTATCTACTGGCTCTCATTGTCTAAGATTCCAAAAGGCTTACTATATAAAATTAGAAGAAGGATGTTTAGTCCTTTGGACTGGGAAAAAAGTAAAAGAAGATATGTAATTGGTAAATTGGAAAAGAATTGCTTAACCAAAAAAGACATGAGGATGGGGTATACAAGAATATTTACACTTTTGGAAAAACTTTTGTAGGCAAAAGCTTGTGGAGGTGTCTAATGGTTATTGGCATATGGCATGAAGTGGCCCATAACAAATATTTGAAAAAGAAAACTGTTTGACATGAAAAACTGGGCTGGTATGTCAAATTGTTGGAAAGCATTAACATCCTCATTATCCATCATAACTGATTGGCAGCCTGGAAATGGATGGGATATTAGAATTGGAGTTGATCCAATGATTGGGTCACAATCCTATTATAAACTTTCAAATAATTTAATTAGTATTGTGCAGACAGAAGGCATTAAATTTCTAGCACAAGCAGGGGTAATGGATATTGATAATACAATTTCTTTATGTTGGTAAAAGGAAGAGACTCTTGGACTAGAGGGAGGACTAAAAGATAAATGGGAAAATTATGTTAAAGGTTTAGTTGGATCGGGTTTTGATTTAAATATAGAAAATGATACTATAGTGTGGTCATGGAATACCAAAGGAGGAGTTGTTAATGCCAAACAATCTTATGAAGTTCAAATGCCAAAGGATATGGAGGGAAGTCAAGAGTTCTTGTACATAGATCTTTGGAAGTGGAAAATACCTTTTAAAGTTAAATTATTCTATTGGCTGATGTTTGAACAAAAAATTCTCACTTGGGAAAATTTGACAAAAAGAGGCTTGATTGGACCTAGCAGATGTGTCCTCTGTGGGGAAAATGAGGAAACATTGAATCATTTATTTGTTGAGTGCCAATTTGCCAAAGATATTTGGACCTTAATTTTAAAGGAACTAAAACTTAATAGATTCTGGGAGGAAGGACAAATTATTAAGTGTTTCAGTTCTAGATCAGAAAGATGGAATATTGGAAATAAATTCCTTATTATATTTGCTGGGAGATATGGAAGCACAAGAACATGGTTATATTTGAAGACCATACACATTCTTTGGTCAAAGTTTGCAATATAATTATACAGGACTTGGGAGAAAACAAATGTACACAAATTGTACAACATATCAGGATCGCTAGGCCTCCCTTCTTAGACTGGAATCTGGCAGTTGGTTTTTTTGATGGTGCCTCACAATGTAAGGGAAACAAATGTGGGGCTGGTGCTATATTAAAATGTCCAGAATTTGGTACTTTTAGCATTAAGATGAATTGTGGTACTGGAACAAATACCAAGGGGGAGCTTTTAGCCCTCTGGTGTATCTTATACTTTGCTTGTTTCAAAAAGGTAAAAATATTACAAGTGGTTGGACACTCGAAGATTATTATTGACTGGTTTTCTTATTAAAACAATTTACAGGTGGTTACTCTTCAACCTTGAATGACAAAAATTCGAGTGTTGAGCGGGAAGTTTCAACAACTAAAAACATAACACATATATAGAGAATACAATGAGTAAGGGGATCAACTATCAAAGCAAGCAATGCATATGGAAGAAGATGGGATATACTATGCAATGGATACATGAAAGCAAACATGGAAATTTGAAAAAATGTCTATAAAATAATATAGTTTTGGAACAAAGAA
>ML781943.1:923761-961202 GCA_009831015.1 Picea engelmannii
CCCCCCCCCCCCCCCCCCCCCATGATGTTCATGGGGGAAAATCCATCCTCTTTTTATAATGGTATGCATAATTTTGGTACTCATTCAATGCCTTGGGTCTCCAGTCATTTTTCTCATGGTATGTCTGATATGTCTTCACACTTTCCATCCTCTATCTCGCCTCCTTATGAGAATACAAGTTTTGGATCTGGGGGCGTGATGCCTCCTTCTTATTCCTCTCCATTTGGAGGGAGTCATATCCTTCAAACACCTCTTACGGTAGGAGGTTGGAATATTCCTTCCTTCGAATCCACTATGCGAGAAGTAAGTGCCCAATTAAGAAATCATTCTACTTATCACACTCTGTCCACTTATCCTTCTTCTGCTATGTCAGTTCCTATGAACACATTTCCCATGGAGGACCTTCGTCTGTCCTTTAGTGTTTCATCCGAGGGGAGTTATTTTTATAGTATGGGCAACCCCCCTCACGAATTTCCTTCGCCTGGGGGCAACTTATATCTTCACATGAGAAACCCTTATCATGTCGCTTTCCCTTCACAAGAGAATTCCTCAGTATCTATTCCCTTACAACCCTTTATGAATCAATATGGAGGAGGATATTGTCCTGCTGGACAGGGACAGGGTGTAAACTAGGATCCTTCCTGGCTTGCAATTTCTTAGAACCAATCTTTCCTTGGACCTTGGTCTCAAATGCGACAATTCATCACCTTCGCAAGTCCAGTCACTGCGTGTCATACTGAAATTATATCACCAACCTCTACTAGTCATGTTGGAGATTGGTTGACAACCTCTGCAAGTCATGTTGAAAATCTGCAACCAGCTGTTGTAAGTCATTCTGGGGGCACATGTTTGGTCATTGCAAGTCACACTACACATACATCACCAACCTCTGCTAGTCATGTTGTGGATCCATCATCAACCTCTGCTAGTCATGTTGGAGATTCGCTACTAGCCTCTGCAAGTCATGATGGGAGCATGTCACCAACCATTGCAAGTCATGCTGGGGGCATTCATATGATTGAGAAGCCTAGACGTCTCAACCATAATCCTAGATTCCTTTGCAGGACTTGTGAAGGAAGTCACCTTACTCATTTGTGTCCTTTTATTACTGGGATATTAGAAGCGTGGGGCTCACCTAAGGGCCCTTTGGGTTCTGAGGAATCTATGGTTTCACAACACTGCGTGCCTTCTTTTGTTGATACAACAGTCATGTCGATGCAATCTTCGGCTGACAACTCTTTTCCTTTAGGGTTTGATGTGTCTGTTGACCTTGTTGTCTCACATCCCATTCAACCTGTGATCGTGTCAATGAAATCTTCGACTGACACCTCTCCTATGTTCAGGGGTGATACGCCTCTTGACCTTGTTGTCTCGCATCTTGTTCAACCAACGGTTGTGTCGATGCAATCTTCGACCGACAACACTCCTATTTTTTGGGGTGATGCACCTCTTGACCTTATTGTCTCACATCATATTCAACCAATGGTTGAGGAAGTGGTCGTATCGATACAATCTTCGATTGACCCCTCTTCTCTTGGAGAGTGAAAAGTCTAAGGAAGTGATCGTGCCAATGCAATTCTTGGTCAATCCTGCTCTTCTGTTTCTATTGCTACACCTTCTATGTCATCTACTTAGCATTTATAGTACTTCACCTTTTGAACAAGAGAGAGTTTTACACTTCCCAAATTCTCTCCCTCCAAGTCTTGACGAGGTTCCCTTTTATTGGGGTGGTCTCATGGGGTATCCAATGCCTCCACCTATGTCTTTTCCAGGAGGAGACATTATCCGATATATCATGGAGACGATAACCTCCGGTAGCACTTTGTCCTCCTTGACTTGGAGAGCTTTGGGTATTCCAGAGCTTGTGTCAGTTCTTCCCAAGATACTGACATTCCACAGAAGGTCCGCACGGGAGCCTTGGCCTCCCCCGTGGCTTTCCGCCTAGAATCTTCCTAATGAGTCTAAAATATTGCCAAGTGATTTGTCCCTTTCACACTCGTTAAAATTGGATTTGAAAGATCATGAGTCTTAGTTAAGCTCTTTTCTGACTCGCTATAAAAAATGGAAAAGATCGTCGAGTGAACTTGTCTTTTTCACACTCATAAATTGGATTTGAAAAGACATCTATTTGGCACAAGTTTACCCCTTTTTCACACCAAGTAGACTAAAATATATAAAAAAAGGATGTTAAATTGTGATTGCATCTTGTTCCCTTGCTTGCAGTATTGAGCCTTTAGTCGATTCTCTCTTTGCGTTATAAACCATGGCCCAAGCAGTTTGCATCCTCAACCAAGCAAAGCCTTGTTTATATCCTTCGCAATTTGACACCCTATACCCTGGAGGGAACATCACCCCAAGTGTCCATCTCCCGCATGCATTTCCTTGCATTGAGCATAGGTACGTTCCACTGCTGGAACTAGTTTTGCTTACTTGTGACACTTGTTCCCTCCTTTGTATCATAGCATTCACTTGTTATGAAAAAACAAAAAATATGGGTAGGAAGGGAATACTATATTGTAATTGGCAGAAGCTGTGTCGCCTTTGAACAAAGAATAAAGTTATTGAGTCCTTACGTTGTCATAATTTTGGGTTTAGCATGGCCTTAGGAAGCTGATCTCGTTACATAATTTTCTCTACCAACTGGTTAATCTTCCAGTCACTATAGAGAACAATATGGATGCCTCCTGCATCTAGTTGTCACATCATTAAGTCTATGCTGCTGGAGTCCACCATATGTCTCATGCTCTTGTTCAAAGGAAGTCTATCAACTTATGTCGGCCACTCCTCATAAATATTGACTTTGCATGTCAGCCATACCCTCAATTTGTCTCAGAATCACATGATACTTTGGTCTTATGATGCACCCTGGCCCTACTTTCATCATTGGTAGGTCACCTTGAACCCAACAATCGACATTTCATCATGGGTCGTTGACTGGGTGGTTTCCTTTGTGTTTGACGGCAAGACATCTATTCACACTTTGGGATTCGTGCAGTGTCTTGGATGCCATTATCCTTATTGGTGGTTTCCTTGCCTTTGTCAGGATTTTTCATCATTGGTTGCTATTAAGAGGGTCTTTTTTGTGTACCTCTTTCATTTGGCACACACAAAAGACTCACAGGGTCGTTGGTTCATGAACATGTTCTTCATTTGATCTCCACCAAATCATGAATATCCTGCTTTGTTCCTCGTGTTGATTGATGAGAGATGCCTCAATGCTCTCCTTTCAATGGGTCTCCTTCCATCGAATTTAGCTCATTTATTCTGGATACGAGACCTAGAGTTTTATGAGTACCTTGAGGCTTCCATTCATTAGTGGCAGTCTCTCTCATCATTGATAGATGGGAATACATCAATGTCTCCTGATCAATGGATCTCTCAAGTGTTCGACACCATATCCTTTATTCACATTTGTAGAGATGTACTCGGTGCCTTGATACCTAATTTCATCATTGGTAGGTTGTCTCACGTTTGTTAACGGTATACCTCAATGACCGGTAATCAAACGATATCTCATTGTGTTTGACCTCAACTCATTTATTCACATGATGTAGACTTGCACCATTGGCGGATTGTATTGTAGACTTGAAGACATCACTTTGTAAATGCATCTTTCCTAAGTTGTTGCTTCCATTTCATTGGACCAATACCTATTTGACTTTAGCGATCATGGGAGATTGGATTGTACTCCATGGTATACAAATATCTTCAAATTGATTTTGAGACTGGTTTCACTGGGCCTTGTTTGTGACTATGACAACTATTAGCATGTAACCACATTTTTACTTGCCTACTCATGGCCATGAACACTTGTTGGTATATTTTCCACATGGATCTGCATTGTATTCTTGGCAGCCATGTATGCAAAGTTAGTACATAATGTAATGAGCAATTGAGTTCATCCAATCGGTTCTCTACCACTCCCCTTCTAGGTTATTTATAATGTATTTCAGCCATCGCAGATACTCCTATGATCTCACACATTAGGGGGCATCTGTTATAGCAATATTTTCCTCACCATTGTTATCTTGCACAAAGGGCCTTTTTCCATTTCCCTATGCAGACTTATCAACCCCCTTTTGATAAATCCAGAGCCAAAATTATATATTTTTCCACATATACGCTCCCTAACTACTATGAAAGATGCATATACACTTGTTGCTCCATTACAACTCTAGTATATTGGGATTTGTGCCAGAAAATACAAAATGAGGTCGAGTTTCCATGTCACGACAAAAGATCTCTGATCTTTGGCCTTCCATATACTGGAAACATTCTGACTCAGCCCTTCAGTTACATTCTGGAGGCTATAAGAGCACAATTTCGAGCTATGGAAAAAAGGAGAGAAAGCATTCAAATTTGAGAGCAAAGTTACTCTGGAGAAATTACTTCATATTGAGTCTGCATCCCTTTGTCCCTCAATTCTGAACACAGTGTTCAACCCCCAAGATTTTTCCTTGTTGTCGAAAGGACCTCATTACCCCTTGTTGTGAGATTGCCTTTGGTGGAGGATTGAAGTGGTGGAGACCCAGTTGGAAGGAACTTGGTTTCTTGGTTTCGAACCGTGACGACACGGAAGTCTATAATGTTGATACTTTTGTTGATCAATTATTAATAGAAATACTCATTTCCCTTCCTATTGATATCTTTCAAATATATGATTATTATCCATGGGCATGTTTGTAATGTTTATTAATGGATTGTGCTATCTGATGTGCTAACTCATTTTATATATTGTCACTATACACTTTCATCGCTTGTTTGTTGAGAACTTTTTGTAGGTGTCAAGCTTTGGGTCAAAGTGCCCAATAGTGGAACGACATCAAATGATTGGATCGAGGTAGGCTTATTCCTCATATTGCATAGTAGTTTATATAGCACATGTTGGAATTGAGTTGATTTTTGCAGTCATACCTGTCTATTGTGGTTTACCCTTGGCCATAGAGAGATTTTCCCTTGTAATAATGTATTAAGCTTCTATAGTTGAGAGTGCCACTAAAGCCTGTCTTTTTCTCATTCAACTGATTGCTCCTCCAAATAGTTTAAACACATACCCACTTGTAGATATTCTTCGATCCATATATCAAGCCCAGTCTGCATCAACAAAACCATGTATGTCCACCACTCTGTCCAATCCTTGTCTTCCTTGGTAGCACAATCCATAACTAGTAGTCCCACAAAGATACCTAAAGACCCTCTTTATTGTTGTCCAATTCTCCTTCCTTGGTTTTAAAATATACCTTCTCAAAACTCCCACTGCATGTGCAATTTCCGGTCTAGTACAAACCATTGCATACATCAAACTGTCAACTGCACTGGCATACAGAACATGGGACATGTCCTCTTCTTCTTCCTGTGTCTTGGGACACTGATTTGCAGATAAATTTACAACTATAGAAATAGGAACCTTGACCGGTTTACATCCATGGATATTAAACCTATGCAATATTGTCTCAACATATTTCCTTTGATTCAACTAGAGTTTCCTATTTTCACAATCTCTTTTAATCTCCATTCCCAGAATGAGGTTAGAAACATTGATATCCTTCATGTCAAATTTGGAGGATAGCTACGATTTCACCTCCTTGATAAGATCCATGCTATTTCCTACCAACAACATGTCATCAACATACAATACTACATAAATTAAGTGATTACCAACCTGCTTGGAATATACACAGTGATCAGCCCTGCTTCTCACAATCCCAATCCAAGGATGTATGTGTCAAACTTTTGGTACCATAGGTGATTGCTTCATACCATATAGTGACTTTTTTAGCTTATAGACAAGCTCTTTCTTTCCCTTCACTACAAATCCTTTTGGCTGCTTCATGTAGATTTATTCTTCAAGATCCCCATGTGGGAATGTTGTCTTCACATCCATTTGTTCCACTTCAAGATAAAAATAAGAAACAATAGATAAAAGAAATCTAATAGACGTTAACTTGGCAATAGGAGAAAAAATATCACCAAAGTCAATTCCCTCTACCTGGGAATAACCTTTTTCTACTAACCGAGCTTTGTATTTCTCCACTTTTCCTTCTGCATTAAACTTCTTCTTAAACAACCATTTTCTACCAACAAATTTTCTTCCAGCTGGCAACTCAAATATATCCCATGCTTCATTCTTATCCAAGGAATCCATTTCTTCAACCCTGGCCTTCTTCCATAGTTTACTATCCTCTGAATTCATTGCTTCCCTGATAGTTCTGGGATCATCATCAATAATAGATAAAGAAAAATTAGAACGAAAATCAGGTGGACTATACCTTTTTGTTTTCCTTCTTTCCCTCACTAATCTCCTCAATACTGGGGTATGAGGTTCTTCTTTTTCTACTTCAGATGATTTAGATTTTTCATCATCCAACTCAAGCTCTATTTTCTCAGGTTCGTATTGCCTTGGTAGGAATTCATGTTTGGACAAATATTTTACCTCTCTAAAAACAACATCCTGACTGTAAACAATTTTCTTAGTTTATGGGTTCGAAAGCTTATAACCTTTCACACCATCTTTATAACCCATAAAGATACACTTTTCAACGTTATTATCCATCTTACTCCTATTTTCCTTTGGAACATGTACATAAGCATCACAACCAAACACTCAGAGATGTTCAAGAGAGGGTGTCCTACCATTACATACCTCTTGTGGAGTTTTATCATCCAACACTGATGAGGGTGATCTATTGACCAAGTAACATGTTGTACCCACTGCCTCTGCCCATAATTCTTGTTCTAACTCGACATAGCTGAGCATGCTCCTTTCTTTTTCCATTAGTG
Source organism: Picea engelmannii (assembly GCA_009831015.1). NCBI lineage: Eukaryota > Viridiplantae > Streptophyta > Pinopsida > Pinales > Pinaceae > Picea > Picea engelmannii. The sequence goes on from ML781943.1 coordinate 930,542, forward strand.
TCCTGTTCATCCTCTCTGTGACTCCATTCTGCTAAGGTGTGTATGGAGTAGTCTTCTTCATTGATATACCACACTTCTTACAAAATTCTTTGAATTCATTTCTATATAATTCTCCACCATTATCTGTCCTCAATACCTTTATTTTCTTTTTTGTCTGATTTTCTACCAAAGCCTTAAACTCTTTAAATTTATCAAATACCTCAGATTTCTTTCTAAGAAAATAAATCCATGTGTTCCTTGATCATCCATGAATGAAACATAATACACATATTTACGTAGGGATGGAACAAGAACAGGTCCAAACACATCACTATGTATCAACTCTAAGATCCCCTTTGCTCTTGTAGCACCAGATGGGAATATTAATCGATTTTGTTTACCATATATGCAATGTTCACAGAAATCAAAATCCAGAGTGCAATTAGACATACCTTCAACCATACCTTTACCGTGTAGTGTTCGAAGTCCCTTTTCTCCAATATGCCCCAGTCTTTGATGCCACAACATGGTCTTCTTTCCAGGGACATTATTTTCCTAGTCTTCTTTATTTGTCTACTCAGGGACAATAGAACTGTTACACCCATTAGTATAAGTTCTTCCCAACAACTTGTACATAGTTCCACACCAAAATCCCCTCATAAACACCATTTCTCCTCGTACCATCTTGCAAGTTCCCTTTCCCAATACAGTATCCACTCCTACATCATCCAACTTGCTTATAGATATTAGGATCCTGGCTAGTTTTGGAATGTGTAGAATCCTAGGGAGATTTATAATCCTTCCATCTTTTAGTAGAAACTTAACCCTTCCACGTCCCATCATTTTGGCTATTGAGTCATCTCCTAGGAATACATCACCACCATTGTATTTTTCATATTCACAGAACCACTCCCTGTGAGGAGTCATATGGTATGATGCACTTGAGTCAATCAACCATATATCACGGTCTGCATGTGTACCTGTAGATTCCAGGTAAACATCACCTCCTTCTTCAATGGAGGTTTTTGCCTCTATGGAAGAGGTACTATCAGAACCCTTTGGTTTATCAACCTTCTTAGACTTGCGATCTTTCTTATAATTCCATGTTTTACCACACTTCTAGCATTTCCTCAAATATTTTCCTGGAGACTTAGATCTACCTGTAGATTTAGATCTCCCCCCTGGAGACTTACCAGGATTTATGTATTGGGTATGACCTCTTACAAATAAAGCATCTGTGCTATGACCATCCATGCTTTTCTGCCTCATATCTTCAGATAAAAAGGATGAAACTACATCCTCATACTTCAATGTAGACTGAGTGTTAATACCAATTGCTACAACTAGATTATCCCAAGAGTCTAGAAAAGAATATAACAAAGTAATACACTTATCTTCTTCTGCAATTGTAATATTAACATATACGAGTTGACTTACCATAGTATTAAAGGCATTTATATGGTCTGTCACCAAATCTCCATCTTCCATCCTAATATGATACAACTTCTTTCGAAGAAACAACTTGTTTCCCAGGGACTTTGATTGATACAAATTTCCTAACTTATCCCATAGTTCCTTGACCATAGATTCTCCCAAGACATTCAACAACACTGAATCTGCCAGGCAGAGTTGAATAGTACTCCTTTCTCTTCTGTCCAACTTCTCCCAATATTCCTTCGACATACCAGTAGGTGATGTACTAGTAGTTTGTGTACTAGTAGGTTGTGTATCAGTCGATTGTGTGCCAGTAGGATCCATACCAATAGGTTGTGTACTAGTATCCACAACGATCGATTGCTATTTGTCTAGAATAAGGTCCTCCATCTTGAGCTTCCATAGCTCAATTTTTTTTTGATTGAACTTCTCTATCTCGATTCTAGAAGAGCTCGCCATTCCTCTTTCTACACTTGAATCACCACTGCAAGAGCTCCCGTTGAACCTAGGTTTATCACAGACCCAAGATAAACTTGATCTATCAAGACCAAGCCAAAACCTCAGCAACAAAGGCGTCCCCCTAAAGCCAAAAATGAGCTCTGATACCACATGTAAGTTTTAAACTTGTGAAGTAAAGCATTGCATATAGATTCTTAAGAAAAACATAAATTAATCAATGGCTCAGACACACAGTACACAGAGATTTATACCGGAAACCCTTAACCGGGAGAAAACCTTTAAACTCTTCATTGTATTAATTTCACCATTCACCATACAATATATATACAATTTTTTTGGGTATTCTCTAGATACCAAAACCCTAATCCCTTAATCCAGGATTAATTTAGAAAACCACTAATCGTCAGACATAGTTGTCAAATCTGATGCACCCACACACACACATGCAAAGAATATAACACATACCCAACACTAAGTCCCGTATGTAGTGCATGTGGATCTCGATGTGCTTCATCTATTGCCTCTGAAATCGATCTCTGTAGAACTTCAGATTGCTCTAGTTGTCACACCAAATGGCAATCGACCGATGAAACTAAATGCCCAACTTAGTGAAACAATATTGTAGTTGTTGACTTTTGATAAGAGATGATATTGTATGTGAATGAATATCTTATTGCAATGATGAGTGTTCTATATATAAACAACATATGGTGACCATGGTGACCATCCATGAAGAGATGTGTCCCTTGGGTAATATATATATTTAAACTTTATTTTATATTATACATATAATATAAATATACTTTATATTTATACTTTATACTTTATTATATATATTTATTAATAATATTATAATTAATAATATTGCTTAGTAATTAATAATCTTATTATTAATTATCAATCTAGTAGAATGTCTTTCCAATGTTGTCCAAACATCAACACTCCCTCTCAGTGAGGGAGACATTCTACATTATGCCAAGATTACCTTTGAAGATTACATTTGAATATTAACTATGAATAGCTCTCAATTAGCTTCAACATGTCACCATAACATCCATTACCTCACAATTCATTTGTACCTCATCATGTGTACCCTTGTGACTTCACAACCAATGCATCCAAGGCCCGTGGGTAGTTCTCAAATAACTTCAACATGTCCCTAGGACATCCACTACCATACAATGCATTTGTACCTCATCACATGCACCCTTGTGACTTCACAGCATGCATCCAGAGTCGGTGGGTAGCTCTCCAATAGCTACAACATGTCATCATGAGACTATCAAGTTTCCCACAGAAAACCTGGATATCTTATGCATGACATCCAATACTCTGCGATAACATTTGCACCTCGTCCCTTCAACATGCATCTACATCCAATGGATAGCTCTCTAATGGATACAACATGTCATCATGAAATCCACTACCCTATGATAACATTTGAAGCCATCAATCCCTCTTAACTAGAAAGGTATTCTTTCCAGACACAAAAATACCACACAAGATCACATCCATTGACTTTGAACATGTGAATCTATGCATCCTCGGATATTCATAGTGAAGCATGACTTCACCCCATTCAACCAAGGTCCATGGGTAGCTCTAAATAACTACAACATGTCCCTAGGACATCCACTCCATACGATGCATCTGTACGTGATCATGTGCACCCTTTGTCTCAGTGAAAACCCTTTTTCATGATAGATTATATCCACTTGTCTTAGTGCCATCCCTTTTTCATGCTGGATGAGATCCACTTGTCCTAGAGCCATCCATTTTTCATGCTAGATGAGAAAACCCAGTGCCAACCCTTTTTCATGTTGGATGAGTTCCACCTATCTCAGCTCCAACCCTTTTTCATACTGGATGAGAACACTCAGTGCTAGCCCTTTTTCATGTTGGATGAGTTCCACCTATCTCAGCACCAATCCTTTTTCATGTTGGATGAGAACACTCAGTGCCAACCCTTTTTCATGCTGGATGAGTTCCACATGTCTCACTGCAAACCATTTTTCATGTTGGATGAGAACATTCAGTGCCAACCCTTTTTCATGCTAGTTGAGTTCCACATGTCTCAGTGCAAACCCTTTTTCATTTTGGATGAGCACACTCTCTTTGAAGAGCCTCACTACTCCCTTCTACACTATATCCATGATATATTAATATATGATCTCAATATGCTTCGACTTGTCATAGACCATGGGGTTCTCTGACGACTTCATGCAACTCTGGTTGTCACACCAAATGTAGGTCACCTCCATTTTGAGACCAAATAACTTAGAATTTTTTTATTAAGCCACACTTCCACTACAAATGTTTCCAAATACTTAGCTTCATCCATACTGAGTGCCACTCATGACTGCTTCCTCCATCTAGCAAAGCCTCTTACTCCTTACTATAGTACCCATCTCCCTATGGAACTAACCATTCAACTCCCTCTTGAGCATTGAATATCAACTAAATATTCAACCTGTTGACTTCAACATGTGTCCTATAGAACAAGTCTCGTCATCCTCTTCTTCTAGGGATTACCTACAAGTCAAATTCAGTGAAATAGTCTACAATTTTTGAAGCCACACTTCTTCATGAATTGTTGCACATGCTGCCACATACTCAAGTTCAACCATACTAAGCGCCACATATGACTGCTTCCTGCATCCAACAGATCCTTTTCCTCCTTACTATAGTACGCAAATCCCTATGGAACTCATTGTCTGGCTCCCTCTCTAGAAATGAACATCAACTGGATATTCAACCTACTGACTTCATCACTTGTCCTCCAGAACATGTCTCATCATCCTCTTTTTTTAGGTCTTACCTACAAGTCAAAATTCAGTCCAATAGTCAGCAATTTTTGAAGCCACCCTGCTTGGCGACTTGTTGCAGATGCTACCACATACTATGCCTCAATCGTACTAAGTTCTACACACAAATTCTTCCTGCTACTCGATGAAATCATACTGGAGGCTAGATTGAAGAAATATGTCAAAGTACTCTTTTGATCAGGAATATTATCGGCCCAACATGAATCTGAGTATCCATATAACCCAAACTCATGGTCTGTCATATACCTGAGACCATAATCCAATGTACCCTTAAGTTACCTCATCACATGTTTGTTGTGAACAAATGGCCCTACCTGGGTTTCTCCATATATTGACTCAAGGTGTTCACATCAAAACATATATCTGGTCTTGTGTTATTCAAGTTCATCAATGAACCCAACATATTCCTGTATAAAGTAACATCCACAGTCTCTAAAGTCATATCCTACAACAACTTCACATTTGATACCATAGGTGTAGTCATTACCTTGCAATACAACAGCCTAAACCTCTTCAATATTTCTACTATATGATTCTCTTGATTCAGAAAGATCTCATCCCGCCTTTGCCATACCTCGAGACCCAAAAAGTAGTGCATCATCCTGAAATATTTCATCTCAAACTCAACAACCAATTTTTTTCTCTTACACTTTGAGATGAGATTTTCCACACCATGCTCTTGGTTCCTACTTTAATCCATATAAATCTCTCTTCAATTTTCACATTGAGTGTCCCACAATTGTCATGTACTCAACAGAGTGTTCTGTGACTACAAGGACCATTCTTCCTGATCAGGTTGCCATATGTGCCACAAGAAGAATTCCAGTCCTTCTGGATGTTGAAATACACACACTTTGATTCTTATGTCCTTAGAATACTATGCCAGGGCCATTCTTTATTGGTCAAATTACCATGCCCAATCCTGGGAGAATGTCATCCCGATGCTGAAAAATTAACACTTATGAATAACTTTCGAAATTACAAAAAATATCAGCACTCCCTCTGCATGTGTTGATATCCTCTTCTTCTTCATTACATGGATGTGCACAACTCTATCTACAAATAGTATTTCTTCATGTTGCTTCCTACAACTATCATTATGGCTCCTTCTTAGATCTATTACATGTGCCGTGCCCGGAACAAGAAACGAGATGAAAAAAAAAGAATCTCCTAGAGGAGGTCAATTCGTGTGCACAAATATATACAATGACCCTTGAAATGATACATCTTCTACTAAAACACATCCATCATATACTCAATGTCATACGGATAACCATGTTTATTTTCTAGTGTTAAATTAGACAAGCATAATTTTCTACAAGTCATAATTACTTCCAATGATATTACTTTAGTAAACTTTAGAACATCACTAAGTAATTAAACTCAAGATTTCAACAACTCCGAAACTTGAGACTCTTCCTTAGATCACTTCCCACGTGTGAGAGAGAAAAATATGTGTGTCTATTGTTATGTCTTTTTATAGTAATATTAAATTGATCCAAAAAGACACGTCTCTTTGAAAATTAAATTTAAAATTAAATTAATTTTTCTTTCTTATAAATAGTTGGAGAATACCTCTCGTAACTATCCAAAGATTAATTTGGTTACAATCCATACACATAGTATTTGATTTTTTAAAATTGTTACTCCATAATTCATGTGATTCTTTGCATAAATATAGGTAGAAATAAATATGCAGTACATTCCTCATATTTAGGTAATTACACATTTTTACTAGAAATTATTGCCCACCATAATTTATGGAATCCTTTCTATAATTTAGGTAGGAGTAAAAATTAAATATGTTGTACATAGAGATTGCAACAACCCCATAAATTTAACACTCCCAATAATTTACTCTACTCTCATTTTCTTGGGCCCTTAGTCCCACTCTGCTACCATATTGACTTTTGATAAGAGATGATATTGTATGTGAATGCATATCTTATTACAATGATGAGTGTTCTATATATAAAGAAAGTTTCATGACCATGGTGACCATCTACGAACATATGCGTCCCTTGGGTAATATATATATTTAAACTTCAATTTGACATGCAAAATTTCGGTCGAAAAATCCTATATTTTGGTCGAAAGAAAAAATAGTTCGGCCAAAAACATGTCGCTAGGAATCTTGGAGACCCGATTCTCACAAAAGTGTTACCCATATTCATGATCTTACCCATACTTTATATTATATTATACATATATTATACATATAATTTATATTTATACTTTATACTTTATGATATATATTTATAAATATATTATTACATTAATAATATTATAATTAATAATATTGCTTAATAATTAATAATCTTATTATTAATTATCAATCTAGTAGAATGTCTTTCTGATGTTTTCCAAACATCAACAATATCCACATAGCTTGAATGGTTATGTTAACTACCCCTATGTACTCTTCCTTGGCTGAAAATAGAGCAATCCCAATAGATAGGCCCAGAACCAAGACTCAGTGAGTAACCAGATGTGGACTTGTGAATAATTCTATCTCCATCTCAGTCAGAATCAATGAACCTGATGAAGTCCAATGTAGAGTCTGCTACATAGTGAATTTCAAAGGTGATAGTGGCTTGTACGTATTGAAGGATACACTTTGCAGCCTTCCAATGTAGCTCATGCATCTCCTGCATGAACTTGGATACTTCTCCAACTACATAGGAGAGGTTTGGTATGAAGTGTGTGAGATATAAAAAACTCCCCACTAGCTTTCTATATAGTGTGTTTTCCACCAGTGGAGTGTCCTCGCCATCCTCAAGTCCAAGTCTTGATAGGAAAGGAGTCAAGGAAGAATTACAGTCTGTCATGTGAAATATCTCAAGGAGATCTTGTGCATACTTCGCCTAAGATAGTTTGATTCTTAATGCATCCTAGATGATCTCGAGTCCAGGAAGAAATGTAGCAGACCCATGTTCGTCATAAAGAACCTGTCATGTAGAATATTTTTTACTGTAGCAATCGATGAAGTCGATCTATCGGTGATCAACAAATCATCAAGATATAGAAATAGGAATATAAGTGAATCAACCATCCTGAGCATGTAAAAATTCAGATCTAACTTACAACGTACACAATTCTGTGATAGAATATAGGAGTCCCTCTTGACATACCATGCACTTCGAGCTTGCTTAAGGCCATAAAGAGACTTCTTCAATTGACATACCAAAGATGAATCCTGCATAAATACCTGGGGCTGGTCCATATATATCTCCTCAGAGATATATCCATGAAGAAATTCATTCTTCACATCCATCTGATGCACTTCCCATCCTTTGGATTTCACAATGGCAAGTGCCAAACATATAGACTCCATCTACGCTCCTAGAGCGAAGGTGTCATCATAGTCAATACCGTACACCTGCTAAAATAATTTGGAAACTAACCTGGCTTTGTATAGGTTAACTTGTCCATCCATTGCACTCTTTCTCCTCTAGACCCATCTGCACTTGACAAGTTTCCTTCCTGCAGGAAGGGGAACTAGATCCCAAGTCTGGTTCTCGAGGAGGGAATTGTACTCTAGCTGCTTCACCATAGGACTGTGGATATGAATACTGAACCAAGAAAATATGTCTAGGTGGAATCGATGAAGTTTCAATGAGTGCAAGAGGAGGCTCCTGGAAATAATATCAATTCCTCCTAGTATCAGTTGGATCCCCAAGAATATCCCCTGCATCCTGAAGAATAGTCTTGGACTACTTGGGCCTCAACTTTGGGTTTAGCTCTACAATTTCATATGCATGCATTGACTCTTCATATAACTATAATGACTTAGTATCTGAATCATCTTAATCCTTTGAATCATGAATCTCATCTGAAGAAGAGTCGACATGTGCATGCTCATCATCTCTGAAAGGTGGAAGAACAAAAGTTTCTACATCCGGCTGCTAAGGTACATGTGAGACACTTTCCTCAAATTTGACACTATCCTCAATGATGAGTCATTCCGAGGAAATATCAATGAGTCTGTATCTCTTCACACCATCAGGATATCCAACAAATATACACTCTGTGCTCTATGGGTCAAGTGCCTTCCTCTTCTTAGAGGGAATCCTAGCCCATGCACGAGAACTGAATATGAGGAAGTGGTTCACTTCCAGTTTGAGGCCACTCCAAGCCTTGTAGGGGGTCTTATGCTTGAAACATATACGGGGAGATGTGTTTTGGATGTAGGTTACACAATTAAGTGCTTCATCCCATAATCTTTGTGGAAGTGAATTTGCATGTAGCATGCAAGATGCCATCTCTTTTAGAGATCTATTTTTCTGCTCAAAAACTCCATTTTTCCGCAGAGTATAAGGAACCATGTGCTGCAACTAAATCCCGACCTTAAGAGAAATATTATGTATCTCATGGTTGACATACTCCCCCCTATTATCTGTTTGGAGGGCTTTGATCTTCTTTCATGATTGTGTTTCAACAAGGGAATTGCAATCTTTGAGGCATTGAAAGACCTCTGATTTTTTCCTGAGAAAGAAAATCGATGTGAAGCGTGAAAAATCATCAACAAAAATGAGCACATACCTTTCTTTACTGATTGATGGAAGTAGAAAAGATACCATAAGGTCATTATGGATTAGATCTAAAGGAAAGGAAACCTTCTGATTATTTTCTTTGTCTAATTTCTCTTCAGGGTGTTTTCCAAGAACACACACCTCACAAATTCCTTTGGAGAAGTGGATTTCAGGTATACCATCAACCATTCCCTGATTGTTAAGTTGTTGAATATATATGAAATTTAAATGACCGAACCTTTTTTTCCATATCCTACTACTTTCATCGGTATGGGTAAGCAAGAATGCAAAATCTGGTTCAATAAGTTCAGAAAATGTGTAGAGTCTGAATTGATGATTTACCTCACTGATAATAGCCTTGGCATTGGTTTGCATGTCATAGATATCCACTACATCAGGTGTGAATATGTCTCTCTTTATGGTGCTGTATTTTTTCATATGATACAAGGAGAGAATATTGACAAAACATTTGGGAACGTGTAGCACATTCTTGAATCTTCCATTTATGAGTTCAATTCCTCCTTTTCCAGTGACCTCGACTAGAGAGTTGTCCCCCATCATAATAGGATTACATTTTCATGCATACAATGAATAGTATACTTATTTTGTGGCTTCCATGTGGTGTGATGCTTCTGAATCTATGATCCAAGCATTGAGAGAGGAGTTGATGGTAATCAAAGCATGGCTAGAATTTCCTTTCTTGGGATTCTGATCTTCTGTCTTCTTCTTCTTGGAACCCTTGGGGAGGAGATCTACAAGGTTGTTTTTTTTAAGTATTTGTGCCATTTGATATATCTGTTTCTTCATACATGTGGATTCTAGATGGAATTATTTATGGAAGTAAGTGCATTTCTCCCCTTTTCTTCCCTTTCCACCTTTGGATCCAGAGGCATCATTGAAAGGTTTTGAGTACACTTCCTTCTTTAGATTTTTATGTGATTTAATTTTGTCTTTCTATTTATATTTATGATTTGGATGATTTATATCATCTTGTTTAGCAAGTGCATGTGCCTTTGGGCCTTTGATTTTTGTCATGTTGATAAGATTGTTCTGGTCTTGCGTAAGAGATTCAATAAAGACCTCAAGAGAGGGCATCTTCCAGGTGACTCTGTTAGTGCTCAAAATGTTTCTTCAAGATTTTGAGTCGCCTTCATCAAATCAAGGTTAATTCGCTCATTTCCCAAGTCTTTGGTTAGTTTCATATCTTCCAATTTCTTCATCAAGCTTTGATAAAGCTCCCATTGATCATTTTTTGCCTAGTATTTATGCAACCCTTGTTCTTTGGTTTTGGAAATGAGGTTTCGTCTTTCAAAGTTATTTGGGCAAATACAAGGAAAAGCCATTTGATTTTTATATCAATGGCATGTTCTATTGAACCAAGTTTTTATTTATTATTTTGAATAAAAAAAGTAGTTTTTTGGCCTAAGGGCCAATTCAAGTTGTCAACACCAAGAGCCATAAGGTTAAATTTAGGCTCTCGGGCCTATTACAAGTCTTCACTAGTTTTATAAAAAATTTGGGGCTCGAAGTCAAGCTCCAAGATCCTAGTCCCCGAGATTTCACCTACACATATAATCATGGGCTAGCAACACCACACAAAGCCTAGCGTGTGACATCCCCAAAAAAATAAATATTTTTATGTGCTGGAAATTTATTTCCGTTTTTGGCAAATTCGAATCTGGAAAATTTTTGCCATTTATGGAAATTATGAATTTCGAATTTAATAATTGTATTTAATTATTGTGACTGTTGGGCAGAGATCTGTTTGGAACCAACTAACTATTTGATTATGACACTTGTATCACAATAGAATAATTATATTAACTACAAAGGACAAATGGAAAAACCATGTTAAAATCCACTGACCATGACTCCATGAGTGGGGAACAAGTTGGAACTACCTCTGGGCTAATGATTACAAGTGGAAAATCAGAGATTTGGCCACTGGAAGCCCCTAAAAATCAGGGATTAAGAAAAGCTGCGAAAATCGCCAAAGGAGGGAAAAGACTTGGGCAAAAATGGATCAATAGCATATGCGAGGAGGCAAGACGTTGCCAAGTATGCTGGGAAAGGATTTCTAAAATCTCTTGTTGTTATGAGAACTGCGGATTGAGTGTGAGGCAAGAGGAGTTTTGTTGAAACCAAATTGTCTTGTTGTTATAAGCACTGTTGAGTAAGTGTCAGGCAAGAGGATAACTGTTGGAATTTGAAGGACATTACCGAGGAGGAGTTTTTCCAAATTTTCCCTCATGGACGCATCGTCAGGCTAGGGGGTGAATCGGGAAAGTAGATCTTGTTGCCTTGTTCTATGGTTGGGAGGAACGTGGTTGTTTCCCTTGTCTTCCCGCAAATTGGTTCAGATATGTTAAATTTTCTCCTTCTTTGTTCTGAATGATTTTTCTTTTGCTGCAATGTGTTTGATTGGAACTGGAATGATTTCCATTCTCTGTCTAAATGATTTTTATATCTGATGCAATGTATGTGTTAAATTGAAACCGAAACCTAAACACTGAACGAGAACCTATGGTAAATCTGATCTTGAGTGATCCCTTTCTGAACGAACGATAGAAATTGGCCTTTTTATTCGTTATGATAGTTGAAAGGATTATGCATGGTTGAACTCTGCAATAAATCCCCGCGAAATTAAATTCATTGTCACTTTTCTTTCTGTATGTATTTTCTAAGAAAAATCGATACTGAATATTGGTATATTTGGGAGTGGAGGTTATGCTGTAAGTTCCATAATCCAACTGTATGAATATTTCCGAGAACAAAATTTGTAAACTCTATTCATGTTTCCTTTCCTTTTCCGACCTTTCGGAGTTTATCGGTTCAACCAGTGTGGAGTCATTTTGTTCTTGTGAACTCTGAAAACCTAAAGTGGCCCCACAGCCAATCGAATTTCGGGATTCAGCGATTTCCATGGTATGTTGTTCTTGCATCAAGCATTACCAAATGTCGAAACCCGATATTGGACGGGCCCCTTGCCTTTTTTGTAACTTTGTGATGCGACGTTTGATGTCGCGTAATGTTTTACATCGGGAGTTAGTAAACCCCGAAACCCGAAATTGTAGGGCCCACACCCTAATCACTTTTTCGCATTTTGGATTTTCTTTTTCATTTGTGTTTATGCACCATGTGTTCCGAAATCCCAAAATTACGGGTCCCACCTTTCCTCTTTCCACTTTTCATGATTTCGGAAGTTCTGGTGTGTAAAGGTTGGCGTTTGAAGTCACGGGACTCCAAACCCCGAAATTCCAAAGGGGGGTCCCACCTTTCCTCTTTCTGCTTTTTGTGATTCGGGAGTTATGGGGTGTAGAGGTTAGGCTTTTGAATTCATGAAACTCCGAACCCCGAAACCCCAAAATGTGGGTCCCACTCTTCCCTTTTCTCATTTCACAGGTTGTTGTGAGTTGATGTTCGAGTATTGGAACTCGCGAAGTCTAAAACCCCAAAAACCTCGAAATGCAGGTCCCACTCGTTCCTTTTCACATTTCGGAGGTTTGTATATATTGTGGTTTGGGCACTTCAAAACATGAAATCCCGAACCCCAAAACCCCGACGTGCTATCTTTTCACGCTTCGAGAGTTCTTGGGTGTTGTTTTCTTTTGTTTTGGCTTTTGAGTAAAAATGTGGGGTTCGGAATGGGATGGTCCTCTAGCGAGCCCCTCCTCCAACGTGGCAACTCTGAGTTGGCAAAAATCTGAAGAACGAGATCGACGACTCCTGTTGTTTCTCATCCAATGGTTTTTACCTTCCTAAGCTTGTGAATGATCATCCTTAACATCAGCGTAGAACTTTATGATCCGACGGTTCACAGGATTTCGATACTTTCCTGATGAATTTCCACTGTCTGTTCCTCTAAACACATCTGATTGTTACCCTCTTGAGTTTTGATATATCATCCTTAACTTCTGCATAGATCTATGGGATCTAACGATCCACTGGATTTCGGTCCTTTTCCCGACAGTTTAACCCCGTTCATTCTTCTAAAGATATCTGGCGAGGAGGATTTGACATTTTCCACTGGATCTCGACCCCTGCGAGACGATTTTGCTCTTTGCCTCGCTCTAAACACTTCAGGGTGATATCCTTTTCTCTCTCTAAACAACAGAGGCTCCTTCGAACTAAGTTCGTATCACCATCTTACTTTGAGTATGCTGGAAGGGTGCAGGGAATAAGGGAAGGAACAAAAATCATGGAGGGATTTCTTTTTTTTGTTTTTACCCACAGAAGCATTATGTTCGAAGTAGATTAGATGGGTGTAATAATACCCTTATGGTCAGAATTGAATCATTCTTGTTTTTTTTTACAATCTAAGCTTAAAATGAAATTGATTTATGCCATGGGAATAATTTTTTTTTTATGGTGGTTTTTGAGGTACATTACATATGGTATCAGAGAAAAAGTTACAACACTGGGCCTGAACAGGGGCACATTAATTGCTTAGTATATATATTCTGATCTATGAGAAAACTAACAAATCTTGTGAATTGCAAACAGAAAGCTTTTCTATTTTGTGTTGAATAATGGCAGCCCAAGAAGGTGCAGAAATCAGGATGGAAACGAATCCGCAACAAGGACCTCCTGGAGATTTGAGACAAAACAGTGATGGAAGCTCACCCACGGAGGTGTTGGAAACAATGAGAAACCTTATAGTTGAACTATAGGTTTTCAAGGCTGACAATGAAAAATTAAAGAAGGCACAACAGGAACAACAAGAGATAAATGAAGTTTTGTTGCGTAGTATAGTAACCAAGAAAAGCCCAAAGGATGATAACCCTGAGGAAGAGGTTAGCAAGAGGGCCTCCAAGAATTCTGGTGCGAAAACAGAAAAAGGAGACAGTTTGTCTAAAGGGACACCTTCAGCTGAAGACAAAACCATACCAGACAAGAAAAGAAAACAAACAAACCACCTTGAAGGAGAATTTAAAAAGATTAAACCAGCTACTTTTGATGGAGAGTCCAGGACAGGAGAAGAAGTTGAGGCATGGTTGTTGCACATAAAAAAATACTTCCAAATCTACAACTATTCCAACAACATGAAGTTCAGAATGGCCATCTACAATCTGAAGGGAAAGGCCAGCATTTGGTGGCAGGACCTGAAATTGGCCAAGGGCCTAAAGGAGAAATAGTTGGAATGGTCTGAATTCAAGAAGTATTTTAAGAAACAATACCTTTCTGAGAGTTATTATGAAAGGAAGACGAAAGAATTTTATGAATTACGACTCAGACAAATGACGATGGATGACCTTATAAATAAATTTCTGGAACTACTAAGTTTCGTACCATACATCCTGGAGGATAAGGTAAAAATCTAGTGATTCTTAAGTTGTTTACCACAGTCCTACAGGGACAGAATTGAGTTTGACAACCCCAAATCCTTGAGTGAGTCATTCAGGAAGGCACGAATGTGCTATGACCAGTATAAATAGTGGGTAGAATTTCCCAAGACCTAGAAGGATAAGAAGCAAGATGGAATAAACCAGTGGAAGAAGAGATACTAGCCAGCTCCTTATCAAAATGCAGCAAAAGGTTTCCCAAGGAAGGATTTTCACTCCAATCATCCAAATACGCAAGGTAGCGGTAAACCAGTAAACCTTGGAATGAAGAAGTTTGGGGACAACTCCTGCGAGCCATTAAAGTGTTGGGAGTGTGGAGAACCTCGTCTAAGGAGGAACTGTCCACATTTAATTGCAGCAAACAAAACTGTTGTTCACAATTTGCAGGAAGCCTCGACAGTAGGTGACATGGGCAAAAGTCTGCATCGGATAAATGTAGCCATAGATGGTCGACAAGCTAACCACCAGTCCTCGGTGGTAGAGATTGAAAGTAAAATCCTTGACACTCAAATTTCTATTTTAATTGACCCTGGAGCTACGTTAAGTTATATTAATCCCGATGTAGTAGAATTGAATAAACTTAAGAAACAAAAGCATGCAAAACCTTGGCTTGTACAACTAGCAATAGGGACTAAAAGAAAAGTAGTTAACTTTATTTCTGATCTTGAGTTTAGTTTAGATAGTCAAAAGATAAGGACCAATATGAACATCCTACCTCTAGGGTCTTATGATATGATTATTGGGATGGATTGGTTGGAACAACACAAAGCAATACTAGATTGTTATACAAAGATAATTAGCTATAAAGATAATTTTGGCACTGTTAGAACAGCGCAAGGCATACCAAAACCTGTGTCAGTCAGACAAGTTTTAGTGATGCAATTCAAGAAATGTATTAGAAAGGGATCTCAAGTTTATGCCATCCAAGTAACGAATCTATTAGAAAAAGAAGATAGGCCCAAGTTAGAAGACTTTGTTGTCCTATGTGAATTTAGAGACATGTTTGTTGATGAGATACCAGAATTGCCTCCTAGGAGAGAAATAGATTTCTCCATAGACTTACTACCCGGATCAGCCCCTATCTCAAAAGTACCCTACCGAATGAGTCTACCAAAACTGACAAAATTAAAAATACAATTACAGGAATTGTTGGATAAAGAGTATATCAGACCAAGTGTCTCGCCATGGGGATCACCAGTCCTCTTTGTGAAAAAGAAAGGCGGTACTCTAAGACTATGTATCGATTATAGACAACTGAACAAAGTGACCATTAATAACAAATACCCCTTACCACAGAGAAATGATCTATTTGATCAAGTTGGTGGGGCCAAGATCTTCTCAAAATTGGATTTACAATTTGGATATCATCAAGTTAGGATAAAGGACCAGGACATAAACAAAATAGTTTTTTGAACAAGATACAGACACTACGAGTTTGTAGTCATACCTTTCGGACTCATTAAGGCACCAACCACATTTATGTGCTTGATGAACAACATTTTCAGCCAGTACTTAGACAAGTTCGTAGTAGTATTTATCGACGATATTCTGGTCTATTCTAAAACAGAGGAGGAACATGATTAACACTTATGAATAGTTCTGCAAACAGTAAGGAAACACAAACTTTATGCAAAATTCAACAAATGTGACTTTTATCAAAGATAAATACAATATTTAGGACATGTCATTTCCTCGGAAGGTATTGCTGTAGACCCGGAAAAGATAAAAGCCATTATGGAATGGCTAGTGCCTAAAGATGTGGCAGATATCCAGTCATTCATGGGAATCACTGGATATTATCGCAGATTTATAGAAGGGTTCTCCAAGATAGCCTACCCTATCACATCATTACAAAGGAAAGGGACCAAGTTTAACTGGTCGCAAAAGTGTCAAGACAGTTTTAACAAGCTAAAAGAATTATTGACATCGGCGCCCATCTTGAAGGTAGAAGACCCAGATAAAGACTTCACAATATGCGTTGATGCAAGTAAAGAGGGGCTAGGTGGTGTTCTAACTCAAGAAGGGCATGCGATTTGTTATGAATCCCGAAAATTAAAGGAACACGAGCAAAATTATGTCACTCATGACTTAGAATTAGCAACAGTCATACATGCCTTAAAAATGTGGCGACACTATATCATGGGCAAAAAATTCTTACTATTGACAAATAATAGCAGAGTGAAATATCTGTTTAACCAACCAGACCTTAATGCAAGACAAGCAAGGTGGATAGCCTTCTTGAGGGAATTTGACTTTGAAGTCAGACATATCAAGGGTAAGGAAAATAAAATAGCATATGCTTTAAGCTGCAGAATCCATGGGTTATTTGAGATAAATATCAACAGAGAAGAAAGTGATCTGGAACAAAGAATAAGAACGACAAGTGTTAATGACGAAAATTACACTAAGATGATGGAAGAATTGCAAAATAGTGTCACAAACTCAGATGAACCGGATATAAGTATCGACAAGGAGGGACTATTAAGATTTAAAAACAGACTTTACTTACCAGATTCAGCAGAGCTAAAATTAACTATTTTAGACGAAGTGCATAAGAAACCATACTCTGGCCATCCAGGTTACCAGAAAACAATAACACTCAGAAAATTATTTTTCTGGCCTAATATGAAGGGAGAAACAATAGAGTACTTGGCTAGGTGCCAAGATTGTCAGCAGGTTAAGGCTGAACACCAGCATCCAGCTGGCCTATTACAGCAATTACCAGTACCAGAATGGAAATGGGAGACCATCTCACTGGACTTTATCACAGGTTTGCCTAAAACTCAGAAACATAATGATTCTATCATGGTTGTAATCGATAAACTTAGTAAGTCTACACACTTTATTCCTGTAAAGTCTACTTTTAAAGCTATTAACATTGCTTAAATATTCATGAAAGAAATTTTTATACTGCATGGTATTCCTAAAATGGTGATTTCAGATAGAGACGTAAAATTCACATCCGCTTTTGGAAGGAATTGTTTGCAGGGCTAAATACTAATTTGAATTTCAGTATGAGTTATCATCCACAAACGGATGGACAGACCGAAAGGACAAATCAAATCATAGAGGATATGCTCCACATGTATGTAATAACAAAGCCTAACAAGTGGGAAGACTACCTGCACTTGGTAGAATTCACATATAACAATGGGTACCAAACTTCGGCTAAGTTGAGCCCTTTCGAAATATTGTATGGCAGAAAGTGTACAACTCCAATTCGTTGGGATAACCCAGCTAACAGACTCATGGTTGGACCATAGATGCTCCAAGAAATGGAGAACATGGTAAAGATAGTACAACAGAACTTGAAAGAAGCACATAACAGACATAAGAGCTATGCGGATCAGAAAAGAAGACACTTGGAATTTCAAGTGGGAGACCATGTTTATTTGAAGGTCAAAGCCTAAAAAAGCTCGTTGAAGTTGGGGAACAGTGCCAAGTTGGCACCCAGGTTTTATGGGCCCTTTGAGATACTAACTCGAATTGGACCCGTAGCATATCAGCTTGCACTTCCAGCTAATCTAAGAATTCATAATGTATTTCACGTTTCTTTGTTAAAAAAGTATATTCATGACCCTACTCATATGATTGATTGGAACTTGGTGCAGGTGGAACCTGAGAGCGAGTTCTAGGTGGAACCCCTACACATTCTAGACCGGAGAGAAATAACATTTCAGAACAGAGTCATCACTCAGGTAAAGGTACAATGGAAGCACTTTAGCCCTAAGGAGGCCACTTGGGAATTGTAGGGAGACTTGCAGAAATCTCATCCAATCCTGTTCCAGGAAAGGAACGAACACTGAGGATAGTGATTTACTGAAGGGGGAAAGGATGTGACATCCCTAAAAAAATAAATATTTTTATGTACTGGAAATTTATTTCCGTTTTTGGCAAATTCGAATCTGGAATTTTTTTGCCATTTATGGCAATTTTGAATTTTGAATTTAATAATTGTATTTAAATATTGTGACTGTTGGGCAGAGATCTGTTTGGACCCAACTAACTATTTGACTATGACACTTGTATCACAACAGAATAATTATATTAACTGCAGGAGGACAAATGGAACAACCATGTTAAAATCAGCTGACCATGGCTCCATGAGTGGGGAACAAGTTGGAACTTCCTTTGGGCTGATGATTACAAGTGGAAAATCATATATTTGGCCACTAGCAGCCCCTAAAAATTAGGGATTAAGAAAAGCTGTGAAAATCACCAAAGGAGGGAAAAGACCTAGGAAAAAATGGATAAATAGCATATGTCAGGAGGCAGGACACTGCCAAGTATGATAGGAAAGGATTTCTGAACTCTCTTGCTATTATGAGCACTGTGCATTGAGTGTGAGGCAAGAGGATTTTTGTTGAAACCAAATTGTCTTGCTGTTATGAGCACTGTTGAGTAAGTGTGAGGAAAGAGGATAACTGTTGGAATTTGAAGGACATTGTTGAGGAGAAGTTTTTCCAAATTCACCCTCATGGATGCATGGTCAGGCTAGGGGGTGAATCAGGCAAGTAGATCTGGTTGCCTTGTTCTACGGTTGGGAGGAACGTGGATGTTTCCCTTGTCTTCCCGCAAATTGGTTCAGATATGTTAAATTTTCTCCTTTGTTCTGAATGATTTTTCTTTTGTTGCAATGTGTTTGATTGGAACTGGAATGATTTCCATTCTCTGTCTAAATGATTTTTATATCTGATGCAATGTATGTGTTAAATTGAAACCGAAACCTAAACACTGAACGAGAACCTATGGTAAATCTGATCTCGAGTGATCCCTTTCTGAACGAATGATAGAAATTGGCCTTTTTATTCATTATGATAGTTGAAAGGATCATGCATGGTTGAACTCTGGAAGAAATCCCCGCGAAATTAAATTCATTGTCACTTTTCTTTCTATATGTATTTTCTGAGAAAAATCAATGCTGAAGATTGGTATATTTGGGAGTGGAAGTTATGTTGTAAGTTCTGTAATCCAACTGTATGAATATTTCCAGGAACAAAATTTGTAAACTCTATTCATGTTTCCTTTCCTTTTCCAACCTTTCGGAGTTTATCGGTTCAACCTGTGTGGAGTCCTTTTGTTCTTGTGAACTTCGAAAACCTGAAGTGGCCCCACAACCAATCGAATTTCGGGATTCGACGATTTCCATTGTATGTTGTTCTTGCATCAAGCATTACCAAATGCCAAAAATCGATATTGGATGGGCCCCTTGCCTTTTTCGTAACTTCGCGATGCAGCGTTTGATGTCGTGTAATGTTTTGCATCGGGAGTTAGTAAACCCCGAAACCCGAAATTGTAGGGCCCACACCCTAATCGCTTTTTCGCATTTCAGATTTTCTTTTTCATTTGTGCTTATGCACCATGTGTTCCTAAATCCTGAAATTACGGGTCCCACCTTTCCTTTTTCCACTTTTCGTGATTTCGGAAGTTCTGGTGTGTAAAGGTTGGCGTTTGAATTCACGGGACTCTGAACCCCAAAATCCCAAAGGGGGGTCCCACCTTTCCTCTTTCTGCCTTTCGCGATTTGGGAGTTCTGGGGTGTAGAGGTTAGGCTTTTGAATTCACGAAACTCCGAACCCTGAAACCCTGAAATGCGGGTCCCACTTGTCCCTTTTCTCATTTCACGGGTTACTGTGAGTTGATGTTCGAGTATTGGAACTCGGGAAGTCTGAAACCCCAAAAACCTCAAAATGTGGGTCCCACTCATTTCTTTTCGCATTTCGGAGGTTTGTATATGCTCTGGTTTGGGCACTTCGAAACATGAAATCTCGAACCTCAAAACCCCGACTGTTATCTTTTCGCGATTCGGGAGTTCTTGGGTGTTGTTTTTTTTTGTTTTGGCTTTTGAGTAAAAACGTGGGGTCCGGAATGGGATGGTCCTCTGGCGGGCCCCTCCTCCAACGTGGTAACTTCGAGTTGGAGAAAATACGAAGAACAATATCAACGACTCCTGCTGTTTCTCATCCAACGGTTGTTACCTTCCTAAGCTTGTGAGTGATCAGCGTTAACATCAGCGTAGAAATTTATGATCCGACGGTTCACGGGATTTCGATACTTTCCCGATGAATTTCCACCATCCATTCCTCTAAAGACATTTGATCGTTACCCTCTTGAGTTTTGATAGATCATCCTTAACTTCTGCACAGATCTATGGGATCTAATGATCCATTGGATTTCGGTCCTTTTCCCGACAGTTTATCACTGTTCGTTCTTCTAAAGATATCTGGCGAGGAGGATTTGGCATTTTCCACTGGATCTCGACCCCTGCGAGATGATTTTGCTCTCTGCCTCGCTCTGAACACTTCAGGGTGATATCCTTTTCTCTCTCTAAACAACAGAGGCTCCTTTGAGCTAAGTTCATATCGCCCTCTTACTTTGAGTATGCTGGAAGGGTGCAGGGAATAACGGAAGGAACAAAAATCATGGAGGGATTTCTTTTTTTTGTTTTTACCCATAGAAGCATTCTATTCGAAGTAGATTAGATGGGTGTAATAATACCCTTACGGTTAGAATTGAATCAGTCTTGTTTTTTTTTACAATCTAAGCTTAAAACAAAATTGATTTATGCCATGGGAATAAAAAAAATTTATGGTGGTTTTTGAGGTACATTACATAGCGCAAGTACCAAGCTCAACACCACTCTCCCTATCTCATCGATCAACTATGTGACCATTTGCGCATATGAATACCATAAGCTTTACATTTCCTTGTGCATGTGGGATTTTTCTCATGTGAGTAAAATAAAAAATAAGCCTACTTAGATGGCACACCATACATTGAGCTGCCAGGTGCCAAATCGATGATACCGGTGCCCAGATCGCATAGGTGTCGAGTTTTTATCAATAATTTGTAAGTAGGTGCTATTTTGAGGTTCTTTATCAATTCCATGAATTAAGTGTCAGATCTAGCTAGAACAACATTGGGTTCTCTCACTCGTTGTATTCACATTATCAACATCAAAGATCACATGCATCCCAGTGTCAAAGAAGACGATTTCGATATCCATTGTTTGCAGATATTGAATAGGAACATATTCAGAACCTCTGGCGGTGTTGATTAGTGATTGGAAAGGATCAAATGTGAAAGCCTCGCTCATATGGAAAGTCCCGGAATTTGGTGCACCATTTCCATTGCACTTAGATGCTGAGAACTTTGTTCTATCACCAATTCAATTGGTCCATTTGGTGATGGGTTTTTGTTCTATTTTTCTTGTATCTGACCGGATGCTAGACCCTCATCATCCGACGACTGATTGTTGTGGTATTTCGATATTAGTTATGGATGATATTGTTTAGAAAACCTCTCTACAGACCCTGACTGGTATTATTCTTTTCCATCATCTAATGACAATCTGAGTTTTTAAAAAGTGCAACGCAAGTAGTAGAACAATGTCTTCCTCACCAAAGCAACGGTTTGAATAGATTGAAGTTCTGGGAAATCATTAAAAGTAGAAAATACTAGAAGCTTGTGATACATTCTACAATAGATGGCATGCCTAGACAAGTTTTGGAAATCTTTTCTTTTGGATAGAGAATCCATTGCAGCGTTCAAAAAATGAGGAGTTGTGTTGACAAGTGACAAGGTTGTAGTGAAAATTATAAATTCTGAGATGCTACATTGATGCCAAGAGAATAGTCAAAGGTAGGAATGGAAATTCACAAGAAATAAATTGGATCCAGGAAGCTCTTTATGCACATATGTGAATTGTCATGATAGTAAAATCACAGATAAAACACATGGCAAACATTTTGATAACTTGAGGCAGAGAAACCACATTATCATAATTAAACTACTCAGCACACAAGGAAAAATTGTAAATGATTGGGGATTCTCATTGTTTTCAAGCTGCATCGAGTTAGCCAAATCAATCTCTGATTTGAAGGCAACAACAAATCCACCTTTCCAGTTCAATGAATTAAAGAAAATGGCAGTAAAAAATCATTCCAGATTTTGTGGAAGCATACAAAGCAACAAACCAAGGATCTTCAGGGCACTTGGTAATATAAGATTACCCTAGTGTTTTCAAGTAGCATAGCATCATGAAGCACATAAGATCCCAGATTCATTTAGACAACTTGCAATGAAGGTGGTAGATGACAACTTAGCATTTGGTGAAGTTTCTTTCAACATGTGGCGAACAGCCAAAGATTTATCATTTCAACAAATTGAGGCATACCAAACTCAGTTTCAAATCTTCAAGGATATTGAAGAGTAAAATTCAGGTGGCATGCTCAGCCTGAAGCAGCCTTTCCAGCCTCCAAGACAGTTTCTCAAAGATTTTGGATACATTATTTTGAAGTCAGCCTCCTACAAGAGTTGGTAGCGTTAGTAGTGTTTTACCTTTACTCCGCGCTGCAAACTAACCTGTTTTTAACACAAAGGAAGTTTGGTCAAATTTGATTTCCTTTTCAGGTCCGACGGTGATGACTCATGACCTAGTTGTTGAGGACAATTTGAGAAGACTTCTTATTCATCAAGGAAAGCCTAGATGGAAACAAAAGACTCAGACTTTGATAGGGATTCTAATCCCTTAGAAATAGGATCTAATTCTTAAAGTTTTGT
Source organism: Picea engelmannii (assembly GCA_009831015.1). NCBI lineage: Eukaryota > Viridiplantae > Streptophyta > Pinopsida > Pinales > Pinaceae > Picea > Picea engelmannii. Next base: position 953,675 of record ML781943.1, read on the forward strand.
AATAGATCAGATTATAGACTATTTTTAGCTATTAGATCCCTTTTTCAAGGATCTTAGTTAATCATTGTAAGGCTATAAAACTAATCATTTCTACAGTGAATAGGAGTGGGGGAAAATTGAAGATCCATATGTACTCCTTCTGTGATTAAGACCTTTGAATATATTATGGAATGATACAATTATATCATGTGATAATGTTCAGGCTTTCTTTTTCTTTTCCTATTCTGTACTTGTGAGTTTGATATTATGTTCATTTCATTGTTTGTCTTATGATTGATAATTGTCTTCTTATCTGTGAATAAATAAAAAAGGCTTGACACAAGTCATTTGATAGTTATATTCAACCTTTCACATGTATTTTTAATAGATGTGATGTTGTTGGCATAGTTAGCATTCTTCAACCACTTCAGTTTGACAAATTATGTGATCAATACCCTTTGATAGCCTTGTTTTGTCCTCATGTGTTCAAATTTTCCTTGAGTAGAAGAGTGAGTGTGTGAGGTGTTCATCTTTTATCCATTCTTTTTATACCTTTATTTAAACATTTGATTAAGTTACCAAGCTCGTTCCCTTTACAGTCAGGGAAAGACTCTTGAAGTGATAACAAAATGGCGTCATTGTTGGGAAATGGGAGTGAAGTATAGCTTCCCTGGGAGAACGAAACAAATCCGACTCTTGATGGTAGGCAAGAGAAGGACATAGAGATCAACTTTAATCATCTACCTGGAAACTCCATGATTAAAAGACTCCACTTGGGAGGATCCTGTTGACATAAAGATGAAGGGGCAAAAATGTAAAACCAGGTATCAGTTTATGAGCCTTCTTCATGAACTGTTGTTGTTCTTTATCATCTCATTCTTGCTTTTCCCTTCACGTATCAAAAGGATCATATTATGTTTTGTATTTTCGGATGATCATCAACCTTCTTTTATATATCCATATTTAGAAGAAGAATATTTGAATACTACCTGTATTGTAGACGTTGATTCAATATTTTCACCTATGCATGTTCATAAAGATGATCTTTGTATTCAAATACCTCTTGACTTGGATCAACCATGTAACCTTACATAGGTCGAAAATGATTCAAAACCTAACCAGATTTCATCACCTTTTTCCATTACTGCTAAGCCTTGTCATCATATTTTCAATCCTCATGATTACCCCACTAATTTTCAAACTAAAATTAGAATGAAGATGTTCAAACCTTTGAGGCTTCCATATCACATTAACCCTTATCCTCTTGATTTATTTGAGTATCTTCCCCGATTTTCTGGAGAGGATCATGTCACAGCTAAGACACATTTGGGGTCCTTTGAAAATTTTGTTGATCAATTCGAGATTATTAATGATGATGTTATTATGAGGTTGTTCTCAAAAACTTTGTTCAAATATGTTGCAGTGTGGTTTAAGAGTTTGAGAGATGATTCCATTGCCTCTTGGATTGAGTTGTCTAATGATTTTTCAAAGCAATGGGGTGAGAAAAAATCTTTTGATTTATACCTCGCTGAGTTTTATGCCTTGAGAAGAGAGGAGGAAGAATATTTTTCTATCTTCAACATAAGATTTTATAAAACTTATCATAGCATGCCTGTGGAGATTCGACCTACTAAGATTACTGCCGTGGTATACTATGTTATGGCACATCATTAAAAGGTTGTTCTTCTCCTGTTAGAAAGGAAGTCTTCATGCTTAGCATGTTTATTTGAAGATGCCCAAGAAATTGAGGAGAACATCTGTGCTTCTAAGAGAGTTTGAGATCCAGTTTACTTTGAAGATCTGCATGCACAAGAGAAAGGAAACTGTCAGTATGTTTCAATTTTTGAAAAAAAAGATAGTGAGTATGAAGCAGATATTGAACAACAACAAGAGTGTGAGTATATGTCATATTGGGAATCAGATTCTCCAGTGTTTGCAAATGCTCTTATGGAGAGGTATGCATGGCAAGTTGATGATTAGTTTTCAAACCATTTTGATCATAAGGTAACTAATGATTTCCTAGGTAATTACATGTTTCTAGTTGATAATGATCAATATGATTTAAACCTTGTTTTGTCATTATCTTATGAGCATCATTATGAAGAATGATTGTTGTTACGGATAATCAAGATCTAATCACAAGGGAACTAGAAGATCATCAGTTCTCAAGCAAAGAGACATTCATGGATGAGGCACTCATTGATCATTTTTTTTCTGATCTTGGTTTCAAGGATGAGGTTGCAGCCTTCATGGAGTCATATGGTTCAGAGTACGTGAAAAATTCATATTTCTTTTACTCATCATCACTTCTAGGTGAGTCTTGTTTTTTGAAGCAATTTTTATCATTGTTGTTACATCACATACATCTTTTATTGATCAGTGGTATGGACAAAATATTTTCAGTTTTCAAATTACTTGAATGGATTTTATGGAATTCTTCCTTTACTTGATCAAGTTGCAAATCTGGTTAGAGTAGGGTAGTGTAGGAAATAAGCCTTCTTCTCGAGCATGTGATTTCCTTCAAGTTTGAAGAAATAACAGTTAGTTTGCTGGAATAAAGGCAGGGTTCGAAGAGGTTTAGAGAATGGTTGCATAGTTGACTCCATGGCCCAATGGTAAAGGCACACAGGTTTGATAGGTTCTTGGAGAATCACAGGGAGGTATCCATCCCATTTGGAGCCAGATGTTAGTGCTCAAAATGTTTCTTCAAGATTTTGAGTTGCCTTCATCAAATCAAGGTTAATTCGCTCATTTCCCAAGTGCTCAAAATGTTTCTTCAAGATTTTGAGTTGCCTTCATCAAATCAAGGTTAATTCGCTCATTTCCCAAGTCTTTGGTTAGTGTCATATCTTCCAATCTCTTCATCAAGATTTGATAAAGTTCCCATTGATCATTTTTTTCCCAATATTTTTGCGATCCTTGTCCTTTGGTTTTGGAAATGAGGTTTGGTCTTTCAAAGTTATTTGGGAAAATACAAGGAAAATCCATTTAATATTTATTTCAATGGCATGTTCTATTGAACCAAGTTTTTATTTATTATTTTGAATAAAAAATAAAAAACAAGTCTTTGGTTAGTGTCATATCTTCCAATTTCTTCATCAAGCTTTGATAAAGTTCCCATTGATCACTTTTTTCCCAATATTTTTGTGATCCTCGTCCTTTGGTTTTGGAAATGAGGTTTGGTCTTTCAAAGTTATTTGGGAACTTGTCCTTTGGTTTTGGAAATGAGGTTTAGTCTTTCAAAGTTGATCATTTTTTTCCCAATATTTTTGCGATCCTTTTATTATTTTGAATAAAAAATAAAAAATAAGTCTTTGGTTAGTGTCATATCTTCCAATTTCTTCATCAAGCTTTGATAAAGTTCCCATTGATCATTTTTTTCCCAATATTTTTGCGATCCTCATCCTTTGGTTTTGGAAATGAGGTTTGGTCTTTCAAAGTTATTTGGGAACTTGTCCTTTGGTTTTGGAAATGAGGTTTGGTCTTTCAAAGTTGATCATTCTTTTCCCAATATTTTTGCGATCCTCGTACTTTGGTTTTGGAAATGAGGTTTGGTCTTTCAAAGTTGATCATTTTTTTCCCAATATTTTTGTGATCCTCGTCCTTTGGTTTTGGAAATGAGGTTTGGTCTTTCAAAGTTATTTGGGAACTTGTCCTTTGGTTTTGGAAATGAGGTTTAGTCTTTCAAAGTTGATCATTTTTTTCCCAATATTTTTGCGATCCTCGTACTTTGGTTTTGGAAATTTGATCATTTTTTTCCCAATATTTTTGCGATCCTCATACTTTGGTTTTGGAAATGAGGTTTGGTCTTTCAAAGTTATTTGGGAACTTGTCCTTTGGTTTTGGAAATGAGGTTTGGTCTTTCAAAGTTGATCATTYTTTTCCCAATATTTTTGCGATCCTCGTACTTTGGTTTTGGAAATGAGGTTTGGTCTTTCAAAGTTGATCATTTTTTTCCCAATATTTTTGTGATCCTCGTCCTTTGGTTTTGGAAATGAGGTTTGGTCTTTCAAAGTTATTTGGGAACTTGTCCTTTGGTTTTGGAAATGAGGTTTAGTCTTTCAAAGTTGATCATTTTTTTCCCAATATTTTTGCGATCCTCGTACTTTGGTTTTGGAAATTTGATCATTTTTTTCCCAATATTTTTGCGATCCTCATACTTTGGTTTTGGAAATGAGGTTTGGTCTTTCAAAGTTATTTGGGAACTTGTCCTTTGGTTTTGGAAATGAGGTTTGGTCTTTGTTTTTGGAAATGAGGTTTGGTCTTTCAAAGTCCTTTGGTTTTGGAAATGAGGTTTGGTCTTTCAAAGTTATTTGGGAACTTGTCCTTTGGTTTTGGAAATGAGGTTTGGTCTTTCAAAGTTATTTGGGAACTTGTCCTTTGGTTTTGGAAATGAGGTTTGGTCTTTCAAAGTTGATCATTTTTTTCCCAATATTTTTGCGATCCTCGTACTTTGGTTTTGGAAATGAGGTTTGGTCTTTCAAAGTTGATCATTTTTTTCCCAATATTTTTGCGATCCTCATCCTTTGGTTTTGGAAATGAGGTTTGGTATTTAAAATTTATTTGGGAACTTGTCCTTTGGTTTTGGAAATGAGGTTTGGTCTTTCAAAGTTGATCATTTTTTTCCCAATATTTTTGCGATCCTCGTACTTTGGTTTTGGAAATTTGATCATTTTTTCCCAATATTTTCGCGATCCTCGTACTTTGGTTTTGGAAATGAGGTTTGGTCTTTGGTTATGAGGTTTGGTATTTCAAAGTTATTTGGTTTTGGAAATGAGGTTTGGTCTTTCAAAGTTATTTGGGAAGATACAAGGAAAATCCATTTAATATTTATATCAATCATTTTTTTCCCAATATTTTTGCGATCCTCATACTATGGTTTTGGAAATGAGATTTGGTCTTTCAAAGTTATTTGGGAAGATACAAGGAAAATCCATTTAATATTTATATCAATGGCATGTTCTATTGAACCAAGTTTTTATTTATTATTTTGAAGAAAAATTATATTTTTTTGGCGTAAGGGCCAATTCAAGTTGTCAACACCAAGAGCCATAAGGTTAAATTCACCAAGAGCCATAAGGTTAAATTTAGTCCCTAGGGCCTATTACAAGTCTTCACTATCAAAGTCAAGCTCCAAGATCCTAGTCCCTGAGATTGCACCTGCACATATAATTACGGGTTAAAAGCCACACAAAGCTCAATGCAAGTGCCAAGCTCGACACCACTATATGTTTATCATCAATAACCTATGTGACCATTTGCGTATATGAAGACCATAAGCTTGACATTTCGTGGTGCATGTGGGATGTTTCTCAAGTGAGTAAAATAAAAAATAAACACTACTCAGATGGCGCGCCATAAGTTGAGATGTCAGTTGCCAGGTCGATGATACAGGTTCCTAGATTGTGAAGGTGTTGAGTTTTTATCAAGAATTTGCAGGTAGGTGCTATTTTGACGTTCTTTATCAACACCATGAATTAAGTGGCAGATCTAGCCAGAACAACAGTGGGTTCTCTCGCTCATTGTATTCTCATTATCGACATCAAATATCATGTGCATCCCAATGTCGAAGAAGCTGATTTTGATATCCATTGTTTGCAGATATTGAATAGGAATGGATTCAGAACCTCTGGCGGTGTTGATCAGTGATTGGAAAGGATCGAATGTGAAAGCCTCACTTAGATGGAAAGTCCTAGAAATTGGTGCATCATTGCCATTGCACTTACATGCTGAGAACTTCGTGTAAGACTAATTTCGTAAATTAGTGTTTAATGACCCATATGAAGAGACAGATATCGAAACAATCGTTACAGTTTCGCGGAAGTCTTGGTAACAGTTTTAGAAATGCTGTCGAATCTCCTACTCTGATGGACAGGTGGAGAATAACAGTCTTGGGGAAATCGGTCCTCTCTCTGCCCATAAAAGAACCTTCAGAATACCCATTGAAAATCGATCTGAAGGTGCGTATGGCAGCAGGGTAAGAGAGAGATACTCGATTTCCAGTCTGTGCAGAGGGTTCCAGCAGAGGGTTCTGTGCAAACTCAATTTCCAGTCTGTGCAGAGGATTCTGTGCAAACTCGATTTCCGTTCTATGCAAGAGGGCTCGTAGCAAGAGATGCAGAGGGTTCGAATATCAAATGGATCCAGGTATTAATGCAATTAAATTCCGTTGTAATATAGACCAGGTTCAAAACTATAAAGTTCTAGGTCTTGCAAATAACAAACAAACATTTAGTTTGTATTAAGAAAACTGCTAACATGTGGTATCAGAGCCTGCGTGGAGAAATTTCTATATATATATTTTTGAATGCATATATATTTCTAAATTTATATAAGTTTTGTGAATGCATTTAATAGACCAGGCTGAAGCCACTGTATATAGTGTGCAAATCATAAACAAAATGTTTTCTGTCACTCTGTTTAAACACCTGGAATGTCTTCTGTCACCTGGAATGTTTTCTGTCACTCTGTTTAAACACCTAGAATGTTTTCTGTCACCCAGAATGTTTTCTGTCACTCTGTTTAAACACCTGGAATGTTTTCTGTCACCTGGAATGTTTTCTGTCACTCTGTTTAAACACCTCGAATGTTTTCTGTCACCTGGAATGTTTTTTGTCACTCTGTTTAAACACATTGTTGTTGAATCAACATGCAGATTCGTTACATTGATATAAGGTCTATATTAAGATACGGTTTGGTAGCCACCAAAGTGGTCCAACCGGAAAGACTCATAGATATTAAGTCAAATTGTCAAAATTTAGTACTTGTTTCCCCTGGTATTAAAATAACAACTCTGCAAATCGCAATTATTTAGTCACAAGAATATTAGGTTGGCCCAAAGGTGCACCAAATTTTTGAAAGATTATTTAATTGGAGTAGGATGATTGATGGGTATTCACAATTGAGGCCAGTATGGATACTCAAAGGTAACATACCTACTTAGTTGTGAATGTTTTATCAATCAGTCCTATTAGGTGAAAGGAAATCACCATAATTATTAAATAGTTTGCCATAAGATTATCCCAAAGGTAGGTCACGATAATACTATTCACTATTGTTTAAACCATGTTTTTCAAATTGCTTATAACTCTTAGAATTAATGTCACATAGCATGTATTTGTGATTGCAGTATCAATTCCTGTGTCACTGCATTCGCATGCCTCTTCTGTCCCAATCTTGAATGGAATGAATTTCTCAGATTGGAAAGAACAGGTTCAGTTTTACCTTGGTGTTCTGGATCTAGATGTAGCACTTGAATCTGAAAAACCAGCTACTATTACTAGTAACAACAGTGTAGAAGAAAAATCTACATTCAAAGCATGGGAAAGATCGAATAGACTGAGCCTTAAGTTCATGCGAATGACTGTGGAAAACAACATTAAGTCAACTCTTCCTACTACTGAAAGTGCTAAAGAATTCCTGAAATCTGTGGAAGAATGTTTCAGAACTGCAGACAAGTCTCTTGCTGGGACACTGATGGCTAAGCTTACCACCATGAAGTTTGATGGTACGCGTGGAATGCATGAGCATGTCCTTGAAATGACAAACT
>ML781943.1:965041-980632 GCA_009831015.1 Picea engelmannii
TAACAATTGCTACTTTTATGAAATGGATCACATAATGATGTTTGTCTTATTTGACACTTTGAGATCTTAATAAAGGTGTTTCTGTTTGATAAATCATGTTTTAAATGTGTACGTACATGTATGAGAATAAATGCATAATGACAAGAATAGTCTCTGACAAGGAACATTATTGTTGGACCTTATGAAATCTCTCCTTGTTTACAGACTAATTTAAACAAGTTACTAATGTTGTGGTACATGAAAGGGACTATGTCGTCTTATTGACATGGAACCGTCACGACTCGCATTACTAGGTTGTTTAATTATATTATTATGATGACCAAACTGAAAACCAAGATGAATATGACTTATGGCACACCTAATGTCTACTTTGTTAAACTCTAGCATTAAGTTATCATATGTGCCAAGTGGGAGAATGTAAGACTAATTTCGTAAATTAGTGTTTAATGACCCATATGAAGAGATAGATATCGAAACAGCCGTTACAGTTTCGCGGAGGTCTTGGTAACAGTTTCAGAAATGTTGTCGAATCTCCTACTCCGATGGACAGGTGGAGAATAACGGTCTTGGGGAAACCGGTCCTCTCTCTGCCATAAAAGAACCTTCAGAATACCCATCGAAAATCGATCTGAAGGTGTGTATGGTAGCAAGGTAAGAGAGAGATACTCGATTTCCAGTCTGTGCAGAGGGTTCCAGCAGAGGGTTCTTTGCAAACTCAATTTCCAGTCTGTGCAGAGGGTTCCAGCAGAGGGTTCTGTGCAAACTCGATTTCCGTTCTGTGCAAGAGGGCTCGTAGCAAGAGGTGCAGAGGGTTCGAATATCAAATGGATCCAGGTATTAATGCAATTAATTTCCGTTGTAATATAGACCAGGTTCAAAACTAGAAAGTTCTAGGTCCTGCAAATAACAAACAGACATTTAGTTTATATTAAGAAAACTGCTAACACTTTGTTCCGTCAACAATTCGATTGGTCCATTTGGTGATGGGTTTTTGTTCTATTTTTCTTGTCTCTGACCGGATGCTAGACCCTCATCATCCAACGACTGTTTGATGTCGTATTGCGATATTTTTTGTGGATGATATTGTTTAGAAAACCTCTCTACAGACCCTGACTGGTATTATTCTTGTCCATCATCTAATGACAATCTGAGTTCAGGTTTTAAAAAATGCAACGCAAGTTGTAGAAAAATTTCCTCCTCACTAAAGCAATGGTTTGAATAGATTGACGTTCTGGCAAATCATTAAAAGTAGAAGAGACTAGAAGCCCGTGATACATTCTACAATAGATAGCATGCCTAGCCAAGTTTTGGAAATATTTTCCTTTGGACAAAGAATCCATTGCAGCGTTCATAAAATGAGGAGATGTGATGACAAGTGACAAGGTTGCAGTGAAAATTATAAAGTCTGAGATGCTACATTGATGCCAAGAGAATAATCAAAGGAAGGAATGGAAATTCACAAGAAATAAATTGGATCCAGGAAGCTCTTGATGCGCATATGTGACTTGGCATGATAGTAAAATCATAGATAAAACGCCTGGAAAACATTTTGGCAATTGGAGGCAGAGCAACCACATTATCATAATGAAACTACTCAGCACACAAGGAGAAATCGTAAATGAATGGGGTTTCTCGTTGTTTTCAAGCTTTCACGAGTTAGCCAAATCAATCTCTGATTCGAAGGAAAAAACAAATCCACCTTTCCAGTTCGATGAATTAAAAAAAATGGCAGTCAAAAATCATTCCAGATTTTGTGGAAGCATACAAAGAGAAAAACCAAGCATCTTCAGGGCACTCGGTAATAGAATATCACCCTGGTATTTTCAGGTAGCCTAGCATCATGAAGCAGGGAAGATCCTGGATTCATTTGGACAACTTGCAATGAAGGTGGCAGATGACAGTTTAACATTTGGTGAAGTTTCTTTCAGTATGTGGCGAGCAGTCAACGGTTTATCATTTCAACAAATTGAGGCAGCCCGAACTCAGTTTCAAATATTCAAGGATATTGAAGAGTAAAAGATAGGTGGCATGCTTAGCCTGAAGCAAACTTTCCATCCTCCAATACAGTTTCTGAAATATTTTGGATACATTAGTTTGAAGTCAGTCTCCTACAGGAGTTGGTAGTGCTAGCAGTCTTTTACATTTACTCTGTGCTGCAAACTAACCGGCCTTTAACGAAAAGGAAGTTTGATCAATTTTGATTTCCTTTTCAGCTCCGAAGGTGATGACTCATGACCCACCTATTGAGAAAAATTCGGTAAGACTTCTTCTTCATCAAGGAAATCCTAGATGACCGCATAAGACTCAGACTTTGATAGGGATTCTAATCCCTTAGAAATAGGATCTAATTCCTAATTTTTTTGTAATAGATCATATTATAGACTATTTTTAGCTATTCGATCCATTTTTCAAGGATCTTAGTTAATCATGGTAAGGCTATAAAACTAATCATTTGTATAGTGAATAGGGGGAAATTGAAGATCCATATGTACTCCTTTTGTAATTAAGACCTTTGAATATATTATGGAATGATAAGCTTTTGTAATGTGATACTTTTGTAATGTGATACTGTTCAGACCTTCTTTTTATTTTCTTATTCTGTACTTGTGAGTTTGATCTTATGTTCATTTCATTGTTTATATTATGATTGATAATTGTATTCTTATCTCTGCATAAATAAACAAAGAGTAACAATTCATTTGCTAGTTATATTAAACCTTTCACGTGTATTTTTAATAGATGTGATGTTGTTGGCATAGTTAGCATTCTTTAGCCACTTTAGTTTGACAAATTTTCTGATCAGTACCCTTATTTTGTCCTGATGTGTTCGGATTTGTCTCGAGTAGAAGAGTGAGTGTGTGAGGTGTTCATCTTTGATCCATTATTTTTATAACTTTATTTAAAAATGTGATTAAGTTACCAAGCTCATTCCCTTTACAGTTAGGGAAAGACTCTTGGAGTGATAACAGACTCCAGAGGCAAGCCTAACTGAATAAAATGTGGATACAAACACTAAGTATTCTGGACCAAGTTTGGAGAGAATGGTAAGAACCATTTGTTTCTCCTCCTCAGATTTATCAAGCCCGCAAGCCTTGAGATGCAACAACAAATCCTTATATTTGGTAAAGAAATATTGGAGATTGTCGAAGGTTTTTGGATCCAAAGTGAGGAATTACACCTCGAGAATGTGTCCCCTCATCTAGTCCAGTTTCCCAAAAATACCTTCCATGGAATTCCATGCTTCATTGGGGGTTTTACAAGAGGATATGTGAAAGACGAGTTCAAGAAAAATGAGAGTACAAATAGTTCCAAATGCTTCATCCATTCGATTCATATACTTGGATTTTTGTATGGATGATGTGGGTTCGGTTTCTTTTTCCATGGTTAACCTGTATAATCCTCTTCCTAGAAGATGCACTATCATATTCTCCTTCCATGGAAAAAAATTATATGGTGTAAGAATGAATTCTTTTGCAAATTCCATTTTTCCATTGTCTTCAATCTTCGGTACCTGCAAAAATAATCTGTTGTGTATTTTCCTTGGTAGTTTTTCAGATCTGATAACATGTAAATGGGAATGAACCTACATAGATAAGATATATCTAGAAAATGGCATACCAAGTTTGCAGAAAAATGAGAGAAGAGATAAACAAGAGAGCAAGAACAAAGAATTTTCATTAACCAAATGAATGAATGATAATTTACACATGATATACTCTGTATAACTCCACTAATTCACACAGGAGGAGAAGCCAATGCACCATAATGGTGGTATAGATTGATCTGGAGACACACTAGCAGTTAAGAGATTAAAATGCCACCTAGTCTAGTCTCTCAGGCAGTTACGGAAGTTAATTGCCACCTAGTCTGAGTTAACTAGTCTCTCAGTCTTCAGTTAACTGACTGAAACAAAGTGAAGTAAGGAGGAGATCAGGTAATCATGAGTAATGTGCTATTCTGGTGATGATCCCAAGGACAATGTGCATTAGTTGGTGATGATTCCAATGTTGCATGGTGATGATCCCAATGTTGCATCTAGGCTCCACTCAACTAATCAAACTGAAGTGTTAAATAAAGAGAATATTCTCCCTAGACTACAGGAGACTAAATAATGACTAGTAAACATAGGGAAAACCTAAGGAAAAATAATTCCTAGGTGTGTGTGAAGTATCTCTACAACTTCTTTCAAACTGAGTAGGTCAAATCGAACTGCATATTCATATAAATGAGAGATATTCTTCAAAGATATATCCCCAACTCTCCATAGAATGGGATTTTTTTTTCCTTTTCTCGTTGAAGAAATATGCCCGATATTTATATTGCCTAAACACTTCAATGACGAAAAGTCTGTCTGAAACATAGAATGGTAATAAAAAGGGTTTTCCTTGGAATCTATGCAATTTCAAAAAACTAAATTCTTCCAAGGCTTCAAAACTCCTTTCTCAGATAGAAATGATGTGGCTTCCAGTGATATCCTTGACGTGGAGGGACCATGAATCATCGTTTTAAAAGAAAACTGAAAAATTGTTTTGTACTTTGTAAAACTTATACGGGGCCTTATTCCTCCATACCACTGGGTACAAGAAAGAAACTGGTTCTTTATTTAATTAAACATTTCTCGCACTAGGAAAATACTCAAATATATGATATTAAACTATAACAAAATATAAATATGAAGTCACACAAAATTTATTATTTTTTTCTCGTGATCCCCAAATGAAATGAAATATCATTTGAGAGGATGAAAGCCTAGTAAATCATGGAATTTTCATGAATAGAGTGATTGAGAATACATAAAATGTATTTGGGAATTGATGCCATGGACTCTTGTCCAATTATTTTGGCAAATAGCCAGGAAAATTATTTATACGGGTACTTCAAAGAGCATACCTCGACCTGAGTAGAATTGATGTCGGTCCTCATGCTTATGACGAAACGTTCGAGAATATTTGTTCCTTTGGCATGTAATTTAAGGAAATCATATGCCTCTCAAGTCAGGAAGTCACAACATCCTCCTATACAGTGAAGGGGACGAAGAAATAGACAATGTTCCTTGTATTTGGATGATTCTTCTCTTTGTATCAATCTTTTTGGCACACCAGAGGACCAAATATTTAAAATAAACTACCTTTGGTACACACCCAACCAATGTAATGCTTGAGCTCTAGACTTTGTTCAATTCCTTTTCTTCTAGTGGGAGATATTAGTACCATTTATATTCGTGTGACCACTGAAACTAGTTCTATTCACGTAAGAGGGTATTTATAGTGTCACCAAAATAAAATTTCTTCCTTTTATTTGACACGTATTTACATATATTTCCTTTTCTATGCATAGGTGGGGCTCCTATCAATATAGTCTTCTCTAGTAGGGCATTTAATTCTTTATTTATTTTTAACACATATTACCTTGATTATCAGTTGTTGTAGATCTTAGTTCAAAGTTGCTAGTTTGCAGGGTTTGATTGTAACATCCCCAACCACCTGTTGGGAAATTCCACATCCAACTTATGAATTGTGATACCATTAATTTTACTGTTATGTTCTACATATGACCATAGTTAAGCAGAATAACAATAATAATTTATAAACACAATTATAATAGAGATTCCATAACAGAAAACCCATAATTATACATACATTAATTAAAATAATCTCATGAAAGGAACTTATCTCATGAAATAAACAACAAAATCATGAAAATCTCCCACATTCCTCCCATCCAAAGACCACACTGCTCATAATATCAGTAGTGGGTCACCCCGACCTTCGGATAAACTCTACCAGGGAAAAAGGGAGTCTATCACATACTAAGGTTTCAGGAACACCACAATCTCAAACTCAGGTGCCAAATAAACTAACAACCTACAGTCCCTCATTCCCCAAATGATTGTCCCACACTAGGAAGTGTTCTGCTTCTCTACTAAACAGTCCTTTTGTTTCTACACTTCCACTTTTGGGGCTTCAACAACATGCTAGAAAATAAGTCTCTAAGTATGTATCTGTAGTTTGACACCTTGGGAAGTCAATTCTCCAACAATTGTCTCACCTGGAGAGAATGCTCACGGGCATGAAAACCTATATCTTCAATCCTATGGAGCTGACAACCTGCTTCTTCAATCCAGCTCTCGAGCTAACCAATACAGGTACAGGTTCTCATTGTAGCCCAATACCGTCAGGTATGATTCACAACTGCCTTCATGAAGGAATGATGATCCTTCCCCCCTTGGAAATGGATTAAGTCTAACTATATGTATGCATGTTCCCAACTTGACACTTGTCATGTTGGAAGCTACCTTGGGCCCACTTGTCTCCCCTCCTTACAAATTAGGTTACAATACATATCCATGCATGGTAATTTAAGGAATATTAAAGGGACATTAATATAATATTCCTTTGGGCTTAGGCACCCTAGCTTAGCCCCCTTTTCATAGATCTTAGCCCCCTTTTCGTACCTAGTGGAGTTTATCCCCCCATACTCTTTTACATGGTTGGTCTACAACATGGATGTGTTTTCATTAATACTAGCATGTGATTACACACTACAATGATGGCTCACTGGCGATTTAACATTTGGCTCTCCAACCTAGTAACCACATAGGCACTTCTAGCCCAAAATATCCTAGCTCACTAGCCTATATGTTCATTTAAACATTTATATGTATATTTTTTGTTTGTCCTAGGGGTATTAAATTCCCCTCCCCCTTATTTATGCACTATCCTAAGTGAAGTATATACACATATACAATCAAAACTTTAAAAATTTTCAAAACAATGCGGGTACTCTATCCACATAGCGTCATCATGCTCCCAAGTTGAATCCTAAATACCGTACTAGGTCCATTGGACCTTTACTATCCCTATGGCTCGATTCCAGAGCTGCCTGATCTTCTAGTCCAATATGCACACTGAATGCACTTGAAATTTTCCTTCTTGCTCCACCCGAATCACATTCGAATCAATGACATGATTAGAATAAGGTACATACATTTCAAGGAATGATACATGGAATACATTATGAATACTCATTAATGCATGTAAGGAAAAAATGTATGCTACAAGCCCAATCCTTTCCTGGATTTTAAATGGCCCACAATAACGAGTTGCTAGATTTCAATAATTTCCCAACCTCATGGAACTTATCTTGTCCTTTACTTTTAAGAACATATAGTCACCCACTTTAAATTCTCTATGGGTTCTTCTTTTATGAACATAGATTTTATGCCGGTCTTGGGAAGCCTTTAAATTATGTTTTATTTTTATCATTTTCTCTTCCATTTCCCTAAGTAATTATGGTCCAACTACTATTCTATCTGTGAGGTTGTCCCAACATACCGATGTTTTTCACTTTCTGCCATACAGAAATTCAAATGGGCTCATCTTTAGGGATGATTGATACCCATTGTTATAAGAAAATTCCACCAAATGTAAGTAATCCTCCCATTTGTATGGTTTATCCATCACATACATCCTCAACATATCTTCAATCACTTGATTTACTCTCACTGTTTGCCCATCTAATTCTAGATGATAGGTTGTGGTAAAGTTCATATTGGTCCTGAATCCTTTGAATAATCCCTTCCAAAATTTTGATATAAATTTTGGATCTATGTCAGTCACAATGGTCCTGGGTATACCATGCAGTTGAGCAATTTTCCTCATATAAATATCGACAATGTTGATTTCCTTGTGAGTGAGATTTACTGGAATAAAGTGGGAATCTTTAGTAAGCTTGTCTACCACCACCAAGATTGAATCATGTTGCTTCGTTGTTCTAGGAAGATTGGTGATGAAATATATTGTTACAACTTCTCATTTCCACTCAGGAATGGATAATGGTTGTAGCATACCAATTGGATGTCTATTCTCAACCTTAATTTTTTTTACATTCTAAACACTTGAAAATAAAATCCGCAACATATTTCTTCATCCCCGACTAGTAATATTGGATCTTGACAACTACAATAGTTTTCTGGTAACCTAGGTTTCTAGCATAAGCCAGATTATACGCTTCTTTTAAACTAATATTTTTTAATTCTTGAGAATTTGGAACATAAATTATGCCCCTATACATGAGAATGTCACCCTTTTCCAACTTGAATTCTTTAAATTTTTGCTACAAAATACCTTGTTGTAATTTTGTTCTTATTTCCATGTACTGCAAATATGATTTTGCAGCCTCTAAAGTTTCGGTCTTTCCAATCCAATTGGTACATGCTAATGTTTGTAGAATTCATCTCATGCACCCTTCTGTTGAGTGCATCGGCCACCTTTTTCTCTTTCCCCTTGATATTCTTTATATCAAAGTCATATTCACTGAGGAATTCTAACCACCTTCTTTTCCTGGCATTTAGAGTTGGTTGTCCAAATAAATATTTCATACCACTATGGTCTATTCTCAAATCAAATATTTTCTCCATGAGGTAGTGTGTCAACATCTTCAAGGCATGCACTATAGCTACCAATTTCAAATCTTGGGTAGCATAGTTCTTTTCATGCTCCTTTAATTTCCTTGATTCATAGCACACCACATACCCATTCTGACTAAGAACTCCCCTAAGCCCTTCTTTGCAAGCACCAGTACATACAATGAAGTCTTCATTTGGATAAACAATCCTTAATATTGGAGCACTTGTTGATAAATACTTCAAGTGTTGGAAACTCCTTTCACAATCCAATGTCCACTCAAACTTCACACCTTTATTTTGCAAGGAACTGATTGGGTGTGAAATATTTGAGAATTCTTCAATAAATATCCTATAGTATCCTACAAGTCCCATGAATAACCTCACCTATGAGACATTCCTTTGTTTTGTCCATCCTTTAATGTCTCTTATCTTTTTTGGATCCACTGTTATCCCATCCTCTGAAATGATATGACCCAAATAATGAATTTGCTTCTGATAGAATGAGAACTTGCTCAATTTGGCATACAAATGATGCTCTTTAAATACATATAATACCATCCTCAAGTGTTTCTCATGTTCTTCTTCATACTTATAATATATAAGAATGTCATCGAAAAAGACAATGACAAACTTATCTAAGTAATCCATGAAAAATGCCATTCGTAAAACACATGAAGACAAATTTTGAATTTGATAAACCAAATTGTACTACTGTGAACTGATAATGGCCATACCTTGTTCTGAAGGCAGTCTTGTTGTTGTCTTCTTCTCTAATTCTTACTTGATGATATCCTGGCCTGAGATCAATATT
The DNA here is from genome assembly GCA_009831015.1 of Picea engelmannii. Classification (NCBI taxonomy): domain Eukaryota; kingdom Viridiplantae; phylum Streptophyta; class Pinopsida; order Pinales; family Pinaceae; genus Picea; species Picea engelmannii. The sequence goes on from ML781943.1 coordinate 974,260, forward strand.
GGAGAATATTTTTGCATCTTTGAGATGGTCAAAGAGGTCATCTATCCTTGGAAAAGGGTACTTGTTCTTCATAGTTACCTTGTTCAACTATCTGAAGTCAATGCAAATTATCAATGTTCCATCCTTTTACTTCACAAATAGTGATGTGGAACCCCAAGGTGACACACTTGGGCATATATACCACTTATTCAAAATCTCTTCTAGTTTCATTTGTAATTCCTTCATTTTTGGTGTACTCATCCTGTAAGGGGTCTTAGATACTAGAGCTACTCTAGACATCACATTGATGGAGACGTAAGTATCTCTCTTAGGTGGAAATCTTGGTTTTTCCTTAAATGCATATTAAAATTCTTTTAGAACTGCATAATCTTCAATATTTGTCATTTTCTTTTGTCATCTCTTCCATATGTACTGTAAACATTTGACACCCTTTCATGTAACTCTTCTTCAATTGCATTGATGAAATTTCTCTGATGGTTATTTCCCTGGGAATTCCCTGTACTTTCCTTAAATTCCCTTTCTCATCCAAGCAAGTAAATTCATTATTATAACAGTCTAGGAAATCATGATGTTGGTCCAACCAATCCATACCAATTAGGAAGTTATAGGAATCTAAAGGTATGATGTTCAAATCTTCCTTGGTGCTCAATCCATTCATGTCCATTGGAAATTACTTAACCATCTCATTAATTTTTCTTTTATCTCCTATAGTCATCTGTACCAACTAATATGTTCCAAGATTTCTTTTTGGAAAAAAAAATCTTTTCACCATCTTTGGATCTAGATAACTATGACTATCTCCTGAATAAATTGAAATAGTAATGGTTAGGTTATTGATCTTACCTTCCACTTCAATCATGTGTGATTGAAACTCATCTTGCTTGTTATCCAAGGCTACGTAGATCCTAGTTACACTTCTTCCCATGTCCTCCACTATATCATCTTGTTGTACATTGTGAACATACCTCGATTTTTCACCTCTGTGAGGGAAATATCAATACATATGATATCCCCTACAACCCAAACATTTGATAGGTGGTTTCCTTGGTATTTTCCCCAATGTTTCGATCATTATGGGTTCTTTAGAAGTTAGTTGTCCATGATAATGATTTTTGACATAGGGTGGCTTGGTTCCCTTCTTCCTCTGTTCCATATTGTTTTTATTCTTGTCTTCCCATGTTTTCTGGTAAGTTACTCCTCCTTTAAGATGATCATAAAGGGATTTGGCCCTTATTATAATTTCCTCTAGTGTCTTCAGATCATCAATATTGTATCTTATTACTAATAATTTATGGTTGTTCACTCAAATACATTTGAATATTAACTTGCACATCCTTGATGAAAGAAACATACTTCAATAACTCTAAAAACCTCCTTTCATATTCATCTATGGTCACACTCCCAAGCTTGATTTCAAAGAACTGCTTCATTTTCTTATCCTATTATCGCTTAGTCAAGTATTTATTTTGGAAATACCTCTTGATTTCCTTCCAAGTGTACTTCTTCTCATCAATGTGCTACACCTGCACAAATTAATCCCACCACATTAATGCTTTTCCTTTGAGCTGATAGATGGAAATTATTCCTTCTCCTTGTGAAGAGTAATTACGTAATTGAAAATACTTCCTCATGCATAACAACCATGTCTTTTCATACTCATCCTTCTTGTTCTCACTATCAAATATAGGAGGACTGATTTTGTTCATATCTCCCTATAATTCATCCACCCTAAACCTCTTCTTATGATTCCTGAAAGGGGGTCGACTTGAAGTACTAATGTGTGCTCTCCTATTTTAATGCCTTAGGGAATTATGGCGATTCGTTCCAACACTTGTTGTTCTTCTCCTCTCATCATGAGACATGTGACTCCCTGATTTTCCTGACTCAGTATCCTTACCCATCTTTTTCTCTATTCTTTCCAAGATTTGCATTAACTTGATGTTGAAGCCTTCTTGGTATTCCTTAGCTTTCATAATCCTCTCATTATTAACTTTATAACTCTGGACATCCTTTTTCAAACTTTTATAGTCTCTACCAAGTTCATTCTTTCTTCCTTACCTTCTCCATGTCCATTTGAATTCATACCTTCATTACCCATATTAACATACATTCCTATGATCTCATCTTGATGGATGTAATCCCCCTATGCATCTTCCATGATTTTCAACTTTTTGGTGACCTTGTTCTGATATAAATGTTGCTAACTATGCAAAATGTGAAGCCACCAAATTTTGTTAGGCTAAAATAAATTAACAAGATCCATGAAATTATGTACAATTGTGTTCCAATAATGCATCATAATTCTTTCTTTCATGAGTCCACTTGAAAATACTCAATACTTAGATTATTTTTCCATCTATGCAAACTCATGGAATCATGGACTCGTGGAGTCATGAAAGCATGATTCTAACACTTACATTATTTTTCCATCTATGGGGACTCATTGACTCATGGACTCACAGAATTGTTGACTCATAAAAGAATAATTCTCCCTTTCATAAGTTCATCTGAAGGGTCTCAACACTTAGATTATTTTTGTATATGCAGACTCACAGACTCGCGGACTCGCGAAAGCTTAATTCCAACACTTATATTATTTTCATCTATGTAGAATCATGATCTCATAGACTCGCTGACTCACAGAAGTATAAATATCCCTTTCATAAGTCCATCCAAAGAGTCCCCATACTTAACCATTTTCGTCTTTGCGGACTCGTAGACTCACGAAGGCATAATTCTCCCTTTCACAAGTTTGTCCGAAGAGTCCCCATAATTAACCATTTTCATATTTTGAGACTCCCAGAGTCATGAAATCATGGAATCACGAACTCATGAAAGAATAATTCTCCCTTTCATAATTTCATCCGAAGAGTCCCAACACTAAGTCATTTTTCCAGCTACACGGGCTCATAGACTCACAAAGGCGTAAATCTCCCTTTCCTAATCCCATTTGAAGAGTCTCAACACTTAGATTATTTTTCCATCTATGTGGACTCATGGACTCATGAACTCGTGGACTCATTCATCCCACCTTTCCAATCCTTAAACTTAACCGGGACCACTCCTTAATACCTCGACCAATTACAGGCGTCGATGTGGCTTCCTCGTACATGTAGGCTTGTGACATCATAATAACATTATCATGATGTCATCCATATTCTCATCAATGTCTAAGGGCTTCCATATTGATCAACGATCGAGATCACATTCTAGATGTACTCTGATCAATGGTCGATCTCTTTTAAACTTTCAGTCCGATGGTCAATATTTATCCATGGTTTTACAATTATATCAAACAATGCTCACTTACTTGTCTTCCGATCCGATGTTCATGATTTAATCTCATTGTGAGATCTACGTCTCACGCATTCCAACATGACAGTTTGTTAACTCCTCCCTCACCACACACGTAGATCCTAGCTTGACACGTCACCAAACAATGGAAGGTCCAGATTAATAGCATGCACCTTCCATAGATTTAAATTTTATGGAACTTCCAATGTGCTATGAATCTCCCCCATCGATCATGTCTCTGTATTAACGGTCCGATGTCCTGGCTCAGGGCTCCATCGTTTGAGAATTTCTTCCATGGTGTATCTCTGCCACACTTGCCACCTCCACCTCCCTTCCACCATGGCAGTACACATCACCTGCTTCCACATCATATGACACATGGCCCACGTCATGCTGACGTTAGTGTACGAAAAAATACCGAAAATTTTCCAGGTTCACCTATTTTCCAAAAATGCTCAATTTCACCCAAAATTGAATTTTCTTCTTGAGCCTCCATTAGAAATCTATGACTAAGATAATACAACCAAATCAACCCTCATACATACACATCTGTTCATTTCTTTTCAAATTTGACTCTTTCTCTTCAAATTTGCCATTACTTAGTTGCAGGAAATTGGGTCTTTGGCCCAATTTCACCTAGTTTCTCTCGATTTCACCATGGAAACACCATAAACTCAAAATTCGGCCATCTACAGGCCTGGATTTATTCATTCTACCAATAAAATTTGGAAATTTCCATTCTTTGGTTAAATTTCCCAAATGTGCTTGTGAAATTCCTCTCAATTTCACTGTAAACATTTTGTCAAACAAATTTCAAAAAAACTCTTCCTCACATTTTGTCAAACAAATTTCAAAAAAACTCTTCCTCACATTCTGTCAAAAAGTTCACTTGCAAACTCTATAATTTCACTTCTGTGCTCTGCTAAATCACCCATGCAGGCTCAATGTTGAAAGTTGGAGCTCTAATACCAATTTGTAACATCCCCAACCACCTATTGGGAAATGCCACATCCAAATTCAGAATTCTAATACCATTAATTTTACTGTTATGTTCTATATATGAAAAAAGTTAAGATAACAATAATAATTTATAAAAACAATTATAACAGATATTACATAAGATAAAACCCATAATTTTGCATGAAGTAATTAAAATAATTTCATGAAAGGCACTTATCTCATGAAATAAACACCAACTGCATGCAAACCAACCACATTCCTCCTAGCCAAAGACCACATTGCTCATAATACCAACAGTGGGTCACCCCCAAGTTGGGGCTAGACTCTACTAGGGAATGAATGAGTCTATCCTATACTAATTTTTCTAGAGCAACACAATATCAAACTCAGGTGCCAAATCAAACTAATAGCCTACAATCCCTCATTCCCCGCATTCCTGTCCCATCACAGGAAGTGTTCCCCTTCTCTTCTCAATATTCCTTCTATTGCTACAATTCCCCTTTCGGGGCTTCAGTAACATGTTGGACATGAAGTCTCTGAGTCTGTTTCTACAGCTTGGCACCTTGGGAAATGAATTCCCCAACAATTCTCTCACCAGGAGAGAATGCTCACAGGCTTGAAAACTTGCCCCTTCAATCCTACAAGCATAACAACCTACCAATGGGATAATCTTCTATGGTTTTTCCCAAAAATTCATTCACTAATTTCCATTTTTTCTAAAAACAATTCGCCGAAATTCCATAGACTAAAATTATTTTACCTTAAAAATCACCCAAATTTTATAGAAACTATATAAAATCCTTAAAAAATTTAAGATTTTTACAAAACTATTGTCAAACATTTTATATTTTTCATATTAAGGACCAGTAAGATTAGCCTAGGTTTCTACATTTTAATATAAATTTTCATCCTTGAAATCATCCCTAGACAACCCGCTTCAATCTAGCTCCTGAGGTAACCAGTACATGTATAGGTTCTTGTTGCAATCTAATACCATAGGTTATGATTCACAACTACCTTTGTGAAGGAATAATGATCATCCCCCCCTTGGAAATATATTAATTCTACCTATATGTATGCATGTTCAAAACTTGACACTTGCCATGTTGGAAGATACCTTAGGCCCACTTGAACCCCACTTGTCTCCCCTCCTTAGAACTTAGTATACAATACATATCCATGCATGGTACTTTAAGGAATATTAAAGGGATATTAATATAATATTCCTTTGGGCTTAAGCACCCCAACTTAACCCCCTTTTCCTAGCTCTTAGCCCCATTTTCCTAACTAGTGGAGTTTATCCCCCCAATACACTTTTACATGGTTGGTATGTATAAGTTATGTGTTTTAATTAATACTAGAATGTGATTAAACATTACAATGATGTTACACTAGCCATTTAGCATTTGGCTCTCCAGCCTAGTAACCACATAGGCACTTTTGGCCCAAAATATCTTGGCTCACTAGCCTATATGTTCATTTACATTTATATGTACATTTGGGGTTAGAGGTAGGGGTATTACACTAATTTTGGATTTATTGCAAATATTTTATGAATATAATTCCATTCAATATTAGTATTATCCTTGCACAAGTGGCAGATAACGTGGTGGTGACAAATAAATTCCATTGGAAATGGTGATATTGTATCATGGAGTATGAAAAATGTTTAAGTATGGAGGTGTGAAGTGAGGGACTAAAAGTGTATTATGGGAATGTGGAAATGTGGGTTGTGGGATGTGTAGTATGAAAAAGGTAAAAGGAACAATATGAATAATGCAAAAATAGGAGAGGTATTTTAAAGTGTTATAGGTTTGTGGGTTGCAGGACTCAGAGATTTGTGGGGTGAGGGTTATCTTGGTCTCATGCAATAGAACTTCAGAAACGAAAAAAAGGATGCATTTTGGGATATTCAAGTGGGGAAGAATAAATAAGTATATTTTTGCAAAATTACATGTTTTCAGACCTATGGACTTACTGGTAGCCCACCCTGCAAGCCACATTTTTTAAAGAAATAAAATGACTAAGTATAGAATATACAATAGACATGGGAAGAAAAAAAAGAGAATAAGGATGTATATTTATACACTTACTTTGATCAATGAATGTAAATCAAGAG
>ML781943.1:991995-1051057 GCA_009831015.1 Picea engelmannii
CATCTTGGCACGCTCACTTGAAGGAACACAAAGGTGTCCCAAGTGACAAAGCAGGGCATCCTGGAGGTGAAAATTGGGAACTTGCTTACCCTCCAAGAGTGTATTGTATGTGTGGCCGAATTCTAGATCACTTGTGTAGAGAAATGGCCAATTGGAAGTCTTGTGCCCACAAGAGTTGAGCACAGTGGTTAGCGCCACGATGGGTGGTCGACTGAGGCAGTCTGCAACATTATTGGTGCTGCCTTTTTGTACTTAATGTTCAAATGAAACTGTTGCAGGTATGTGGACCACTTCTGATGCCGATCGTTCTGTAACTTCCCTTGTGTTTGTATGAACTGTAGGGGTCGGTGGTCTGTGTGGATGACCGTTTCCTTTCCAAAAATGTAATGCTTCCATTGCCGAAAATCCTGCACAATGGAATACATTTATTTGTCGTAAGTGGGATACTTCCGGATTGTGTCGGAAAGTGTCTCACTGTGATATGCCACTGGATGCCCATGTTGAGTAAGGACTATCCCAATAGCATAGTCAGAGGCATCTGTCTCGATCTCAAATGGTTGTTGCAAGTCTGGTAATGTGAGAACTGGTGCAGAGCAGAGGCGATGCTTCAACTCCCCAAACGCCTTCTTTTGAGATTCTGACCAAAATAATTTTTCTTTAGCTCCTCCCTTGGTGACTTGACTCAAGGGCCAAGTGATATGAGAGAATCCCAACACAAACCTGTGGTAGAAATTGGCAAGACCTAAAAAGTTGTGGAGCTTTGTTAGGGTGGTTGGGGCTGGAAAATCCCAAATGACTTGGATATTTGCTGGATCCACATGCACCCCCTGCTCATCAATAATGTATCCCAGATACTGAACCTGGGTTCTGCCAAAAGTGCATTTCTCCAAATTGGCACACAACTTGTGTTGCCGCAGTGTTTGGAGGACCTGTCGGATATGGTGGAGGTGCTCTTCCCAAGTCTGGCTGAAGATCATAATGTCATCCAAGTACACCACTACAAATGAGTTGGTGAATGGCCGCAGGATGTCGTCCATTAGCCTCATGAAGGTTGTGGGGGCATTCGTCAACCCGAAAGGCATGATCAACCATTCGAAAAGGCCCTCCTTGGATTTGAATGCAGTCTTCCACACATCAGAGGGTTCGATTGGTACCTGGTGATACCCAGACTTCAATTCGATCTTGCTGAAATATTTTTCCCCCTTGAGTTGGTCCAGAAGGTCATCAATCCGTGGGATCGGGTACCTATTCCGAATAGTGATCTTGTTCAATGCCTGATAGTCAATGCAGAGTCTCCAAGTCCCATCCTTCTTCTGCACCAATACGATTGGGCTCCCACAGGGCGATGAACTCGGCCAGATGTGACCTTTCTGCAACAACTCATGAATCTGCCTCTTGATTTCATCATTCTCCAAGACAGAGCGCCGGTAGATGGGTCCATTGGGTAGCGATGCCCCTAGGGTCGTAACTTTTTCATACGATCTCCGTTTTAGGCGTATGATAGCTCGTTGGAAAGATCTATCTGAGGCCTACAATTCTTGAGACAAAGTAGCATCGTTAGATGTAATTTTGTGACAACAACATACCCAAAAAAACATCGTTTAGGGCCTCAAAATGGCCCCGAAAGTTCAGGACCTGAAAAACTGCTAAAAATAGTAAACTGTGTGAAAACTGAAAAACTGAAAGAAGCAATGGTGGGGGTCCAAGTGGAGTAGGTGGGTGGCCACCAATATCCACCTAGATCATTATGTTTCATCGTGTCAACCACATGGATCATGGTCTATCCTCTCAAGGTTGAGGTGATAGTTCAGTTTCCTCCCCCGTGCACAATACCCTAGATTCATAGCTTACAGGGGAAATAAAATTTTGTTCGACGTTTTGTCACTAATTATGCTGAGATCACTAAAATTTTCATGCGTCTTTTGAAAAAAGAAGTCCCATTCTGTTGGGATGAAACAAATCAATTCTCTTTTCAAGAATTGAAACATGCCCTGGCATTTTCCGCTCTGCTCCGACCTCTTGATTATAACATATATTTCTTGTTTTATTTGGCTTCTGCAGAGTCGACCATTGGTATCGTCTTGTTCCAAGAGGATGACATGCTCAAAGAGAATGTTATCAATTATTTTAGCTGAGGCTTGGTTGGACCGGAACTCAACTATTCTCATGTTGAGAAACTTGCTTTGTAAGTTGTCCATGCAGTCGAATGGTTCCGTCACTATATATTGCTTCGCAAGACCACCGTCATTGTTGTCGTCAACCCTTTCCATTATGTGTTAACACGATGGGTGATTGGTGGAAAGATCAGTAGATGGATAGTTATCCTACATGAGTTTGACTTAGATTTTGTCTCTGCAAAATCTAAAAAGTCATTGGTCTTTTTGGAACTAATTTCAGAACTACCAATCGAGTCTGGTGATATTATTCTCGAAGAGTCACCTATAAATGGAGATATTTTTCTAATTGCCTCTTCAGATGCCTATTATGGAGATATCCTGGTGTATCTTCAGACTTTGAAGTGCCTCGCTTATTCTTCTCACGATGAGCATCGACGAATTTGACACCAAGGATGAAACTATCTCATTCTTGATGATACTTTGTATATTCAAGGTGTATATTGCATTCTTCGACGATGTGTTACCCAAAAATAAACAAAGATCATGTTGAACGAATTCCACATTGGAGCATGTTGCGGTCATTTGTTTGGGTTGTAAACAACTCAAAATATTCTATGCGCAAGATACTTTTGGCCCTCGTTAATCGAGGATTGTGTTGAGGCAGTCAATACGTGCCACCCATGCTAGATCTTTTGTCAGAAGATGTGGGCACACCCTACTCCTATGTTTCCAATCATTGTTGCCGATTCTTTCACAAAGTGGGGGATTTATTTCACTACATGTCACCCAAATTTTGCCAAGGGGCATCGTTATATCATCATAGCAGTAGACTACTTCACTAAGTGGTTCAAAGCCATGCCAACATTTAACAATGATGATGAACCTATTGGCATTTTCATTTTAAATCAGATAGTAGAAAGATTCGGTATTCTGAAGGAGATTGTCATTGGCCATGGAAGTCACTTCCAAAATAAAATGATGATTGAGTTAACATGAAATCTTGGGTTCAAACAGGAACATTTGTCACCCTATTACCCACAAGAGAATGGTTAGGTTGAAGCTGTGAATAAGTATCTCAAGACTATTCTTCAGCGGATAATGAATTAGGCCAAGTCAAATTGGCATTTGATTTTGTATTTATTGTTGTGGGCCTATCGAAAGTTTGTGAAGAATGCCTCCTATTTTTTACCTTTTCAACTCGTATATGGGATGGAAGTCGTTTTACCCATTGAGTTCCAGATCCCCTATTTAAATTTGGCAGTGGAGCTACTACCCGACACTTCATCACTTGACGAACACCTTCTATATCTCGAGCAACTCGATGAGCAGATTCGTGATGCAAACTTGGAAAACGAGGCTCATAAGAAATGAGTCAAGTATCAGTATGATCAGTCTGTTCGGCGTCAAATTTTCTCTGAAGGTGATCTTGTCCTGGTCTATGATCAATACAAATATCCCTTGGGGGCAGGAAAGTTCAAACCCATGTGGTTCAGACTTTCCATTATGAAAGAGGTATTAGAAAAGGGCTCTTACCGTCTGGTTGATTTTGAGGGAAGTTCTTCAGAAAAGCCTAGAAATGGGCTCTACCTTAAAAAGTACTACTCTTAGGTCGGTCACCTAGGTGTCTTATTGTATATATGTATAGCATTTTATACATTTTTTTGTCTTTTTTCATTTTCTGGACGTGTAGTTATTTATGTCTTATTTTCCACTATGGTAGATGTCAAGTGGATTAGAGGTTTACTTTGGGTTTGTGAACGACGCTAGCCGACACACTCGGAGGCTTGGTTCCGCAACTTGGGTGATTTTCACACCTGGAGGCCAGTTGCTATCTTCCAGAGGTATTTATTTAGGAGACACAACCAATAATTTTTCCGAGTACAACGAAGTGATAGAATTTTTATGTGATGCTTTGTCACATGGAATTTCTCACCTCTAGGTTTACTTAGATGATCAACTGGTTGTGTCACAGTTAAATGGGGTTTACCGCATTTATGATCCCACTCTTCATCGAAGATTCCTTAGGTTACATCTATTAGAATGATATTTTGATTACATTACATATATTCATGTTCTTAAGAGATTTAATCATTTAACACATACTCTAGCTAATCAAGTTTTAGATTGGTATGTTTCTCACATATAAAAATAGAAGAACACACATACATATGTAAATACATTTGTAAAAAATGTTATCCATAAAACAAAAAATATGTATATACAAATGTCCAAAATAGTCTCATGAGTAAAAAAGTGGGCATGAAAGCCTCAAAATTCATCAGTACACATCGTTGGGCTTAAACCCTCATAACACATATTAAAAAATGTTCCCTTTGCATGTAAATGGTCTGACGCTATCTAAGGTCTAGGCCTATTGGCCCTGCAATAGTGAACAACGACGTTCGCAAGATGCCAAAATAACTGGACCCAGGTCCAAAGCACCCCTACTACATGTGGTTTCATAGCTGGGGGGAGATCCTCGATCTCAGCCATAGGAATTGCAAGAGTGAGATCAGTAAGGTTCCTCTCCACTCATCGTAGGACTCTATTAGTCTCTCTAGCTAGCAGTCCTCCTATAACTTCTGGTCCTCCTACTACTACTGGTCCTTCCTCTAGTCAAGGACGATGCCTAGTCCTGGAGAAGTCTGTGAGTGGAATAGGTCCCACATCTGTACATAATAGATTCACAAGTTAGTACTCTGAGACACACAAAAAAAAAGGATATATACGAAAATTAAAAATTTAATAACTTTAAAAACATATGTTACCTATCTCACCATGTTTCTCGCCAGGGGGCACGGGCATGTCTGTATCTCTGAGGAAGCTAGTTCCTGCATAGGGATAATCCTCTAAGACTGGGATCTAACGTTCCCACCAGTCGAATAATTTGTCATCGAAGGCCTCTATAGTCCTTCCTCCACCCTGTCTAGGAAGTAAAACCACCCACCTTCTCACTACTGGGAAGGAGGCAATATGCCCCCATACTATATCTCTAGGATTGAGACTGGGAACCCTCTCGAAGAATAAGGAACATAATATGCTATCGAAACTGAAGTTCTTGTTGGTATTCCTACAAAACTCCATGAGATGTCTCTTCATGCATACTATCGTGATAAAACTCCAGTCAAAGATTGTCGCCTCCAAACAATGAACTGAACAATGCATATGTGTGAAAGAGGCCTGACGGAGTGCTACGGATCCAATAATATGCTTGATCAGGAGTATAATCACTTGTAGATATAGGTTGGTTATCTTGTGAATCGACACTTTAGAACCCACTTTCTTAGTACAAACCTCACAATACATGCTCATATAGTCCTCAATGTTGAACGACCATGGAGGAAAGGTCCTCAAGTTGACCGGTTCCCCTCTTCTAGAGAGGCTGGTCATGAAGTAAATATCCTCTATAGTCGAGGTCAATGATTGACCCTCCAACATGAAATCTTCTGCATCAGGATTCTAGTACTCCACAAGAGAATTAAGAAACCTCGATTGTGCCCTCATAAACAGACACTGGAATAATTTCCATAAGCCACATTTTTTTAGTGAGGAAATAGCCATAGGGTCCTTCTCGACAAAGACATATAGCTCCTCATGCTCTCTCTCCCTCCAGTGAACATACATCCCATCACACGCAAAAATTTGGAGAGGAATTAATACTTGTGTTTTTCTTTTTTCAATACAAAAGGAGGTGTATGCATGCTTTAGATTACACAGTCGTGTATATACTCGGGTTGTTTATTACTCTGCTTGGGTACATATGCGCGCTGGCCTTGGACAACCCATGTACACGTAAATGTGACCCTTTTATAATGGTGTGCACCTCCCAAACTAAAAACTAAACATAAATGAATGAATTGAAGTGCAAGAGGAGGGAATTTATACTTGGTCCAAGTATGAGGGGTTTCCGTCTGCCGTAGCTCCCAGAATTCACTCTTTTGACGAAGGGGTTTTTTGACTTTGTTGTTAATTTCCAATTTTCAATAGTGAAAATGAGTTGTCAACCTCTACTTATAGACTTTTTTGTCCTTTTTTGGCCTTTTTTTGTCCCCATTTTCACTTTTCCTTGGTGGCTGCTTGAGTTCACTTTTGAGTTATCTATTAGTCGTTATGGTACTTTTATCCTTTCAGTTTGGAGATTATTTTTGGAATTGGTTACATTTTCGTCATCCCTTGGTAAAAATCATTTTTTCCAACTTTTGCATATAAGTTAGGGATTCACTCCCATATTTCTACATCTCGTTGTATTTTCCACTTTTCCATAGGATCGACCCCACCGAAGTGCGACAAAAAACCTTCTTTGCTTCTTTAGAAGTGTCATAATTAGGTGGTAGATCCTAACTCTACATGGATTCCCTAGGTAGATCCTTTATTTCATTTTGGCGTCCATGCTGTTATTTTTTACTATAGGCTTGGGAGTCCTTGTTAGTCTCGTCATGATTACATGCTGGACAACTGAGAGGGTGGGTTAATCATTTTTTACTGTGCTTAAACAATCATGCCCATTTTAAACTCTTTAAAGATCACTTAATGATGATCAGCATAATGCAGAAATGTAAGTAATAGAATATTCAATATCAATCACACACATGAAATATACAGAGATAGATATTTCCTGAGGAAACCCATAAAGGGAAAAACCTCTTCTTCTTTATATGATAAGTAATCTTTATTTTCTGTACATTATCATTCTTATGAGCTCCAACTCTTCTTGAGGCTACGACCTTTGTTTTACAAGAAACAAATTGCTGAGAGAACCAACTCTTTGGTTTCTCTAGCACCCACTAGAAGGAAGAACCAACTTCATGAGTGTTTCAACACCAACTGGATGGAAGCTACAACTTACAGTCACACAGGCACAACCTATATAACAGAGAACAATAGTTCTCCCTTGCACCACCCTAGTTTTTATGGCTATAACCAGATGGAGGCTAAAACTCCCTGAGTTCAAGAACACACTTGAAACTTCTGAGGACAACAGTCCTCCCTAGCACCTCCCTACCACCCTGAAATATAAATCTTTTTCTTTCTTGAATTTATCACAGTGATACCGCATTTATCTATGGGATACTAATCTAATCACCATTCTGCTACACTTCTCTTCTTTACCTACATCAGTGTCTCTCTTCTCACCATGCCTCTTTTATGCACTTCAGATCCTGCACACAACATGCTTCTACCCGCATGAACCACACTCAACAACAAACTCCATCTCTTCTCTGTTCTGCATTTTATATTCTATGTGCACCAACTGCATCCTATGCGATATGCCTCTGCATGCTCTTCACTACGTCAGTGTTCTACCCTATAGGTTGTTCACTGCATATACTTCCTCACTACTGGATGGCTCACCCGCATAATACTTCACTTCTTTGTTCTTCATCATTTTCTTACGTCGAGTCCTCTGCCTGATCATCATGGAAACTCTTCGTCATCCCTAGCGGTTAGCTCAACGTGTTCATCATGAGTGGGCATTATGATGAGATTCCTTATCTTCTATGGTAGTCGAGACTCTTCATCTTCTTTGTTAGTTAAAAACAGACAACTATGGATTCTTTGGCTTCTAATCCCCTTCCTTTGCGTGACCACCAGTAGTGACCAATCACTTATTCAAAAGGCGCTTCCCAATTTTTGTCTAGTGAGTGCTGGCTACTTTTCATGATATGACCTTGGGCTATGAACTTCACATGACCACATGATTTTGGGCACGTGTATAGCCAGTTTGAGGGCAACCCACTTTTCACCCCATAATTCATTACAAGCCTCCACGTGTCCTTTCTCCAAAACCGTGGTTTCAATTGCGGCCTGCTCATGAAAAATTAAGGCTCGAGCATGTTTTGGCCCCGCAATGAAGCATGACCATCAATTTCACAATATTGATGGTGCTCCTAAATGAACGTTCATATCTGTCCTCTCAAGTCTATGGACTAGATCTCACCTTCCTACATCAACGATTGAGATTTACTTCATGATCCGGGCTCCAGGACTTTCAAGTCTCAAACCCTGTTTCTGCTGACTGGATATATTTTAGAATGGAAGATTTACTGACATCTGTCCTCTTCAATCGATGGTTCTCCTCCACTCTGGGACTTCAGCCTTCGACAATATCTAACCTTTCTCCTTTGTGTTTTCCCAGAGAAGTTTCACCTGGAGTTCATGATCCATTGACACATATCCTGCTACACAATCAACGATCGAGAATACACCCGAAGTGATATTCAGATTGGACGACTCGTATCCACTTCGGGTCTTCATAATTGGGACTTTAGGTCTTTGGGTGAGTACTGGTGGTAAAAATCTCAAAGAAAAACTCCTAGAGTGATGTAACTCTTGCAACGCTTGATGATGTGTCACGATCCGCGCAACTCCACGTGTTACTCGGATTTGTGATTTCCACATACCTGAAATGTCGAATCAACTTGAAATTTTTCATTGTCTAATTGCGCCGTGTTTCCTTACTGACATGTTCTACCACGTGTCCTTGCTAACCTGGTCTATAGACATATATCTCCCTGATCTAATGGTCATTGTTTGATCTCCAGATCTGACGACCCTTATTTATTTTGGATTTCCAGGCTTCAAGTTTTTCAAATCTCAAACTTTCTGGAGTGTAACTTCCTCGCATATTTATATCCGAAGTGACTTTTGTTTGTTCGATCAGGATCTAATATCGACTGCTTGATATTTATGCAATGCATCTTTTCTATCTTATCCTGTCCTTCCTCTCGAACTTTATCATACGACTGACGGAACTTCGCATTCCGGGGATTTCAAATCCCAAACTCCGCTTTCTCCTGGAGCATTTCACCTAGAGTCCATGATCCAATGATGTGTGTCCATTTAATCCAATAACTATCCTCCACTCTATATCAACGGCCCACAACCCTCTGTGATCCAACGTCTATGATCAAATCGCGAACTCAGACCTCGCGAGTTCCTGCAACTCTACCTTTGACTTTCCTGATTTGTGAGTCAGTGAAATGTTGATCTCCAGTCACGTGCCCTTTGTATCCAATGGCTCAGATCTCATGGAAAATTAGCATTTCATAGAGTTAGAGGACTACTCACCTCCCTTCTCCCAACTCTCGATTTCCTAATATCCACGTGTGCCAAATCAACGGTTCGATCTTCCCTGAGACCGACGGCTCCTATCTCTCCCGAGCTTCCGAGTGTTGGATAGCTTCTTGGCCTTATCCTCCTGCGATTCATTCTCTTGAAACTCAACTACACTTATAGAAAGAGAAAATCATGATCTCTTCTGAGATTTGATCTATGCATACTAGTCACTCCTCCTCCTGAGCTTATGCTTCTTCTCTTGAGATTATGCTTTCTCTGTTTTCCATCATTGCTGCTTTTCTTTCCTGTAAACATACCATCGCCTGTAAACATACCATCGTCGTTGTTGTTCTTGCCATCAATGACAAGCACACTCTTCTTGTAAAAATGCCAACAATCTTCCCCTTTGGCATTGATAGCAACCCTAAAAGGTTGTGCTATTTTGTTTGGACCTCCAACTATAGTATTCATACCACTCCTTCTATCCCCCTTTGACATCAATGTTAAAGAAAAACATGCTCCCCCTGAGCTGTTGTAGTACTTGTCGGAGGTATCAGATATTCAACCAATATATACTCCCCTTGACAGGATGCACCCTCTTAGGTTGATAATGGGGTCACACCCAACTTCTGGTGTAGATACTCAAACTGAGATTTTGTAGGCGGTTTAGTGAAGATATCATCTATTTGATCTTTGGATGGAACATAATGCAAAGAAACAACAGTGTTGGTCACATGTTCCCTCAATAAGTGATACTTGATGGGTATATTATTGGTCTTCGAGTGAAACATAGGGTTATTTGACAGACTTATTGCACTGGTATTATCACAATGAATTGGGGGATCAATGCGGTATATTTTACCTCTAAGTCTGCAAGTGTCTGAATCATCCACAATACTTTGGTACAACATGTGCCAGCTATAATGTATTCATCTTATGTAGTTGATAAGGAAATGGAACCTTGATTCTTGCTGAACCATGATACAAGGGAATCTCCTAGGAAGAATGCACCTCAACTCATGCTTTTCCTTTCATCCACGCAGTTAGCCCAATCAACATCTGAATAGACTGATAGTTGAAAATTATGATTCCTATGATACCATAGGACATACTCCATTGTTCCTTTCAAGCATATGAATATTCTTTTGAAAACTAACAAATGGCTCTGTTTAGGTGTGGCCTGCTACCTTCCTACCATTCCAACAACATGCATTATGTCTGGACGAGATGTTGTGATGTACAATAGGATGCCTATCATAGACCTATATGAACTCTGATCAACATTAGGTGAATCATCATCCTTGCTTAACTTACATTCAGTGACCATAGGTGTTCTCATAGGTTTAGAATCTTCCATTTGAAACCTTTTCAACATTTCTCTGAGTAATTTGTAGGCCAAGAAAAAATGACAGTTCCCCTAGCATAGACATTTCAAATTCAGATTGCATGGCATTATTACTACCAAATATGATGTCATCTACATATACCAACACAATGATCATATCATTACCCTCTGTTTTGATATATATATTGTTGTCAATTGTTCCTCTCTTGAACCCTTTGTCTTGCAGGTACATATCCAGTTTGTGATACCAGGCACAAGGAGCTTGTTTGAACCCATATAAGTATTTCTTCAGCTCGCAGACAAAGTCAGGGTTATCTGATAGTTGGAAACCCTCTGGTTGTTCCATATAGACTTCTTCTTTTAGATCTCCATTTATAAAAGATGACTTGACATCCATTTGGTAGACTTTAAACTTATTATGACAAGCATAAGCAAGAAACATTTTAATAGCTTCTAATCTTGCTACGGGCACAAATGTTTCATCAAAATCTAGTCCTTCTATTTGAGAATACCCTTTATAGACCAATCTGGATTTATTCCTGACAATTTGTCCTTTTTCATTCATTTTATTTTTAAACACCCATTTGGAGCCAATTACATTCTTATCTTCTGGTTTAGGAATGAGCTCCCAAGTATTTGTTTTCTCAATTTGATCCAGTTCCTCCTTCATTGATTTTAACCAATTTACATCTTCATTGGATTCATTAAAGTTTTTTGGTTCCACCATGGATATGAAGGCTATATGTGATTGATCAGTGTTTTTGATTATCCTTATCCTGGTTTGTACACCTTTGTCTTTCTCACCAATTATCTGACTTGTGGGATGATTCTATTGAGTAATTCTGGAGAAAGAATTTGATGTTGTCTGATGATTTGAGTCTGCCTGAGTATTTTCATCTTCATCTGACTCAGAGCCTTCTTGTTCTGATTCTTGGACCTGTTCAACTTCAACTTCACCTATATTCTCTATTGTTGATTCAATATTGTTCACCTCTCTTATTGGGACTCCTTCATCAACTTTTATGTCAATACAATCAACCAATTTATGCAGCCTCTTATTATAGCATCTGTATCCTTTAATGTTTGTAGAATATCCTAAGAATATGCCTTCATCATCCCTGTCATCAAACTTGCCAAGGTTCTCATTATTATTCTTTATGTAGCACTTACTCCCAAAGACTTTGAATTGTTTGATTGTAGCAGGTCTTCCATGCCACTGTTCATAAGGTGTCTTGTCACTGTGTGGTCTGAGGTGAGATTTATTAAGAATATGGATTGTTGTGTGTATTGATTCTACCCAGTATGTTTGACCAATGTTCTTCTCATTCATCATTGACCTAGCCATTTGCTTAACTATTCTGTTTTGCCTCTCAACTACTCCATTTTGCTGTGGGGTTCCTGGGATTTTGTATTCTCTTTTGATCCCATGTTTATAACATAACTCCTTGAAATTACTTGACATAAATTCTCCTCCTTTTTCTGATCTTACAACCTTTAATATTTTGCATGTTTGACTCTCATTTAAATCCTTAAATATTTAAATTTCTCAAATGCTTCAATTTTTTCTTTGAGGAAAGCAACCCAAGTGAGTCTGGAGTAATCATTAATGATTAACATGAACTAGTTTTCCTTCCATGTGCCTTCCTATCTTGATGGTCCACATATATCCATATGAACTAATTGGAGTGGTTTCTCTATTGAAGTAGAGTTCTTGGATTTAAATTGTGTCCTGGTTAGCTTTCCTACTTGACAGGGTTTACACACAGAATCTTGTGGCTTTGATATTCTTGGAAGATCTTTTACTGCCTCAAGATTTTTTTAGCTTGATTAAGTGGTCAAACTTTAGATGTCCAAGTCTCCTATTCCATAACCAACTCTCATCATGTTTTCTTATATGACACTCTTCTCTATCTTCTTTCAGCACATATACATTATTAGATGTCCTTATGCCTTTAGCCACCACTTGTCTTGAATTTACAGAATTTATCTTACAATATTTGGAATTGAACACCACTTCACATCCTCTGTCACACATTTGACTTACACTGAGCAAATTATGTTTCAACCCATCTACAAGCAAGACATCCTAGGATTTTCCTTTTCCATTACTTCAACTCACCATCCCTTTACCCTTAATTTTACCTAGTTCATCATTTCCAAAGGTCACATTTCCTGTTTTTCCTTTACTTATAGATATAAATTTATCCTTGTCTCCAGTCATGTGCTTGGAACATCCATTGTCTATATACCAGGGGCCTTTTTGTTTTTGAGCTGAAAGTACTAGACCACAATTTTCACTATCTTTCTTTTTCCATGTGCTGACATTTTTAGCTAAGGGTTTTTATCTTTGTATCTGTTTTGTAATTCTTCAGATGGAAGTTTGCATATTTTTGGCCGAAGTTATGACGGTTATAACATTCGAGTTCATTATTCAGTAGGTCAAAGTGATTGGTTCTACATTGTCTATTCATTGGCTTCTTAGTTCTATGTTGTAAAGATTGTTTATTTTTTGACTTCCCCAGTTGTATGTCTCTAAGCTTAATTTGACAATTTGCAATCTTATGACCAAAATTAGAATAGTAAAAGCAATAACCATAGAATAAATTTTGGTACCTGAAGGGTGGTCTTCTTATTGGAAATTTTTTCTCCATCTTTTGACCTCTTTGTTTTTGATCAGGAATCATCTTGTCTTTATTGGCTTTTGGTGACATAATACTCTCATGGTTTGATTGTCTATTGACTTGAAACTTGCTCATCTTTATTGGATTTTTGCTTTCTGTCTCTTTGTTGCTTGAACCACTTACATAGAATAAACCAGTCTTCAAAAAGGGAGATCTATGTTTGTTCAGAATGTCATTTAGTTATGCTGAGGCCTTAATGCTTGGAATATTTTGGAGATACAATGCTTTAAACTTCTCCATCTCTTTTCTGGTTTTATTACCTCTTCTTCCAAGGCTTCACATCTTGCCTTCTTTTCTAATAACTGTTCTTTTAAGATGTCCTCTATGTTCTTTTCCTCTTCTAACTCCACCTTTAGCAGGGCAAAGTCGTCATTAGATTTTTTAGCATTATTTTCAAAATGCATGAACAATTGTTTTTGTTTTCTCTTCTCGAGTCTGAGTCTGTCAATCTCTTCTAAGGCACTGATTAGTTCACCTTCCATATCAAACATAACTTCTTCATCATTAACATCACTTCCTATGTTTTTATTATCATAATCCTCTTTGTTCATAAGCACAAATTCATTAACCTTATATTCACAGGAAGAGTCACTATTTTTGTCTTCTAAAGAGTCATCATTGTTTACACATAAACTTTTATTTTTACCAAATCTCATGGGTTTGTACTTCTTTTCACCTTCAGAATTCTGATCTTGCTTCTTGTGTGGACACTTAGGTTCAAAGTGATCTATCTTTCCACAGTTAAAAAACTTGAAGGGCAACTTGCCTTGATACATGCCTGATCCTTTCTTTAGTCTTCTCACAAATTTTTCTTCAATTTCACCAGGCTCAGATTCCTCATTCTTATTTTCTTTAAAAGAAGATTCTCTAGTGTTGGATTTATCTTTACCTATCTTCATTTCATATGCAGTCAATGTTCCTAGAAGTTGATCAAAAGCCAAATATTTTAGATCATTAAGTTCTTCTATAGCAGAGACCTTTGGGTTGAAACTATCTGGAAGAGATCTCAAAATTTTTTGAACTAAAGAGGCTTCCTCAGTTTTTTCACCAAGATCTTTCATTGTATTTACTAGTTCTTCAACTCTCAGAAAGTACTTCCCAATAGTTTCATATTCTTTCATCTGTAGTTGTTCAAACTGTACTCTATAGGTTTTAAGCTTGGCATCCTTTACCTTCTCATTACCTTCATAACTGTTAATGAGTTTGTCCCACATGTCTTTGTCAGTTTCTAAGTGCATAAATTTTACAAATTCTTCTTCTGCGAGCCCACTCAGAATAACATTCATAGCCTTAGAATTGAAGATGAATTCTAGCTTTTCATCCTTGTTAGCTAGTACAACTGACTTTACATAACCAGTCTGTACCACATCCCAGACATCTGCACCTAAATCCATTATGTAGGTTCTCATCCTAACTTTCCAAAAGGAAAAGTTTGTTCCATTCAACAGAGTGGCCTTATTGGTTGAAGTACTTCATGCCTTGACATGTTTAAGCTTATTGATCTACGTTTAAATAAAAGGGACTGAATCTGATACCAATTATTGGACAACTGAGAGTGAGGGTGAATCAGTTTTTACTGTCCTTAAATAATCATGCCCATTTTAAACTCTTTACAGAACACTTAATGATGATCACAATAATGCATAAATGTAAGCAATATAATATTCAATATCAATCACACACATGAAATATACATAGACATATATTTCCTAAGGAAACTCATAAAGGGAAAAACCTCTTCTTCTTGATATGATAAGTAATCTTTATTTTCTATACATTATCATTCTTATGAGCTCCAACTCCTCTTGAGTCTACAACCTCTGTTTTACAAGCAACAACTTGCTAAGAGAACCAACTCTCTAGTTTCTCTAGCACCCACTAGAAGGAAGCACCAACTCCATGAGTGTTCCAGCACCAACTGGATGGAAGCTACAACTTCTAGTCACACAGGCACCAACCTGTATAACAAAGAACAATAGTTCTCCCTTGCACCACCCTACCACCCTTGTTTTTTTGGTTGTAACCAGAATGAAGCTACAACTCCCTGAGTTCAAGAACCCACTTGAAAATTCTGAGGACAACGATCCTCCCTAGCACCGTTCTACTATATATGGAGTACCAGTCTAATCACCGTTCTACTACACTTCTCTAATCTGACTTCATCAATGTATCTCTGCTCACCATGGCTCTTTTGTGCACTTCATCTCCTGCACACAACATGCTTCTACCCGCATGAGCCATACTCAACAACAACCTCCATCTCTTCTCTGTTATGTGTTTTATATTCTCTGTGAACCAACTGCATCATATGCACTATGCCTCTTCATGCTCTTCACTACGTCACTGTTCTTCCCTACAGGTTGTTCACTGCATCACTTCCTCACTACTACATGGATCACCTACAAAATACTTCACTTCTTTTTTCTTCATCATTTTCTTACATCGAGTCCTCTGCCTAATCATCATGTCAACTCTTCGTCATCCCTAGCAGTAAGCTCAATGTGTTCATCATCAATGGGCATTATGCTAATATTCCTTATCTTCTCTAGAAGTCAAGAATCTTCGTCTTCTCTGTCAGTTACAACTAGAAAAATATGGCTTCTTTGGCTTCTAATCCCCTTTCTTTACATGACCATCGGCGGTGACCAAGCACTTATTCGAAAGGCGCTTCCCAATTTATGTCTAGTGAGCACTGAATCCTTTTCATGATATGACCTTGGGCTATAAAGTTCATGTGACCAAATGATTACAGGCGTTTCCATAGGCGGTTTGAGGGAAACCAACTTTTCACCTCGTAATTCATTACAAGCCTTCACACATCCTTTCTCCAAAACCGTGGTTTCAATTGCAACCCGCTCATGAAAAATTAATGCTCGAGCATGTTCTGGCCTCGTAATGAAGCATGACATTCGATCTCATGATATTGACAGTGCTCCTGAACGGATGGTTCATATATGTCCTCTCAAGTCCGTGGATGAGATCTCACCTTCCTACATCAACGGTTGAGATTTACTTCGTGATCCGGGCTCTGGGAATTTCAAATATCAAACCTTCTTGCTACTGACTCGTATCCGAAGTGATATTCAGATCGGACGATTCATATCCAATTTGGGTCTTTGGGTGAGTAAAGGTGGTAAGACTCCCGAAGTAAAACTCTCGGAGTTACTTAACTCCTACGTCACTTGATGATGTGTCAGGAGTCGAGTAGCTCCATGTGTCACTCGAATTTGTGATTTCCATGTACCTGAAATGATGAATCAACTTGACATTTTTCATTATTTGATTGTGCCACATTTCATTGCTGAAATGGTCTGCCACATGTCCTTGTTGACGTGGTATGTTGACGTAGATATCCCTGATCTAATGGTCATTGTTTGATCTCTATATCCGATGGTCCTTATTCATTTTGTATTTTCGGGCTTCAGGTTTTTAAAATCTCAAACTTTCCAGAGAGTAACCTCCTCACATATTTATATCCGAAGTGAATTTTTTTCATTCAATCAGGATCTAATATCAACGGCTCGATCTTTCTGCAATGCATCTTTGTTAGCTTATCCCATCCTTCCACTCGAACTTGATTTGACGGTTAACGAAACTTTGCATTATGGGGATTTCAAATCTCAAACTCTGCTTTCTCTCAGAGAATTTCACCTGAAGTCCATGATCCAATGAAGAATTTCCCTTTAATCCAATGGTTATCCTCCATTCTATATCAATGGTCCACAACCCTCTTTGATCCAACAACTGTGATCAAATCATGAACTCAGGCCTCGCGAGTTCCTGCAACTCTGCCTTTGACTTTCCCGATTTGCGAGTCAGGGAAATGATGATCTCCAGCCACATGTCCTATGGATCCAATGACTCATATCTCATCGTGACTTCACATTTCATAGAATTGGAGGACTACTCACCTCCCTTCTCCTGACTCCCGATTTCTTGATATCCACATGTGCCAAATCAACGGTTCGATCTTCCTTGAGACCGACGTTCCTATCTCTCCTGAGCTTCCGAGTGTTGGATAGATTCTCGACCTTATCCTCCTGTGATTCCTTCTCTTGGACCTTGGCTTAATTATGGAAAGTGCAAAGCATGATCTCTTCTGAGATTTGATCTTTTCATACTGGTCGCTCCTCCTCATGAGCTTACGCTTCTTCTCCTGAACTTATTCTTTCCCTGTTTTCCATCATTGCTTCTTTTCTTTCCTGTAAACATACCATCATCGTTGTTGTTCTTGCCATCAATGACAAGAACACTCTTCCTGTAAACATGCCAACATTACATATTGAAGCCTCATTCCTCTTGATAATCATCATTCTCGGCCTTACCCTTAGGGACTCCCTAATGAGCATGCTTTGTTGTCTTTCAATATCACTTTAAAATTTGAAAGAAACATCCAACGAGAATGTATTTATTCTTTTCAATATCATCTGGATTACTTGAGAAAATTATCCCCCTAGAGTCTTCTTTAATCCCTTTTCAAACTCTCTAAAATTGAAAATATTTTTGAGCGATCTTGTTTCCCTTCATGCTTTCTAAACTCAAATTTGAAGGCACATATGTTCGGTAGTAGTTTACCCATTTCGGTCCAAATGGATAATTTTATGAATAAAGGTATGCTCTAGGAACTTTGGTTCACTAGAAGAGTATTCTTAGGTGTAAGTTTAACCCTTTTCCGGGCCTAAGGAAATAAATTTTTGAAAAAGGAACATTCTCCTTGATTTTGGTTTATTACCTTTTTCAAGCCTTGGAGATTACCTACGAAAAAGGAACCCCCCCAAAGTCCATAGTTAAGCTCTTTTCAGAATCCCTAAAATTTAAAAGATCGTCGAGTGACCTTGTTCCTTCACACTCATTAAATTGGTCTAGAATAACATCTACTTGGCATGAGTTTAACCCTTTTCCTAGCTAGTAAATTATTGCGGAAAAAGGTATACCTGGGGATATTCGTCTCACCGAGAGAGTTCTCCTTAGTTAATTTTATACTTTATTGGGCTAAGGAGACTAAACTTAGAAAAATGTTGTGAGTCCATAGTTAAGATATTTTCAGACTCCTTAAAATTGAAAATATATTCGAGTGATATTGTCTTTGTCACACTCGTTAAAACAGTTTTGAAAAGACGTCCTTTTAGTGCAAGTTTACCCCTTTTTTCGAGCTGATTGGACTAATTGCAAAAAGGGTACTCTGTAGATTCCTCTTTTTTCATTTTTTCAGACTCTCTAAACGTTAAAAAACCACTGATCTTACCTTCTCTTGACTCATAAAATTTACATAGAAGGGTTCTTGTTGTGTCATGCTCAATCGCATTGTGGGTATCATCTTTGCGTCTTTTTCCTAATGTCGGCTCCATGTTTCTCTCAACTGAACCTTCAAAGAATTCCTTATACACAAGCCTTGCAACACTTTTCTCCTTTGCAATCTGACACCTTGACCCATAGAGGAATTTTCCCCGAGTGTCCTTATCCTGGACATGTCTCCTTGCCTTGAGAATTAGTATGTTCCATGCGCTTGGAACTAGTTTTCTTGCTCGCTACACTCGTTCCTCCTTTGTAATGTAGCATTATTTTTTTCTTTTTCAACATCGTTAAAGAATTGAAAAAAATAAAAATAAAATGTTCCAAAAAGAGGGGATGGGAAATATACATTATTTTTTCGGCAACAAACAGAGTCGCCCCTGGACAAAGCACATCCTTCTATTTGTTCGTCAAGCATTGGGATCTAGTATGGCCTTATGTGGTTGTTATCGCTACATAGAGTTGTATCCTATTCTGTTTGGTTACTCTTCCAAACATATGGAGAGTTTGCGGTGCCTCCTACATCACATACTTATGTCAATGTTAGTTGCATGAGTCTGATCATATTTCATGATTTTGTCCAAAGGAAGTTTTATCCAACTCGATTCGTCCATTCTGTAGTTTGTCTCTTGAATTTCATGAGTCAGCCATCTCGTGAGTCTAGTCAAGTCCTGATTCAAAATCAACGAAGTTCTCTGCCTAATCATCGAGATCGTCTAGTATTTTCTTGATGTCTTGTCAAAGACCTCAGGGTAGTGATTCTTACACTCCCACTGTACTCCTACCTGATTTTTGAAGATCTTCAAGGTGTTTCTCGAGCTATGAAGTCTTCATCTCCTATTGCAGGCGTTACTAGCTGCTTGAAGATGCATATTGTACTTGTGTATCTTCGACTGATTTTGAGTTGTAGATCCATTGTGTATTTCTCACAACTACACTTTATACATTTATATGAAATGGATCTGCAATGTACTTGATTGGCAACCATGATTAGTTGATCCAGAGCATGGGTATGCCTACCTCAGAGAGATAATTGTTGTTTTGTAGATGTCACCTTCTAAACTCTGGTTTCGAGCTCCCTTGTCTCCATGATGGTGAAGATATTGTAATGTATTTCGACCATCAATTTCTCATCTAACCTCACACATTAGGGGGCATCTATTATACCCCTAAAATTCCCTACCCATGCATAGATGGCATTGGCCTTTCTACTTGTATAATTTTCCAAATCGTTGTTGAGGAACTATATTTAAAAAACCATTTTTTGGAGCATGTACGCGCCCTAATACACTACTTACCGCATACATACGCTTGTTTCATGCTAGAAAAACCATGTACATATGTTATTTGCATAATAAACAATCTGCGTATACCTCCAAAAATTGGAAAAAATAAAAAGTTGCAAGGAGTTTGATGGAATTAACAGGCGATTGGAGGTTTCCCAACCATTTCACCTGCTATATCCTGTCCCCAAACTAGATAACTATCCTTTTTTCATATAAAAGGAGGTCTTGGGGTCTCATTCCATCATCAAGCATTAGAACAGTGAAAATCTGCTCAAATTCCCTTTCCTTCCTTGCCCAAGTATTTGCAGCCTTTTTTGAGTTCTTTCCTCAGCATTCCCTCTCTACCCTTTTTCTACCATACAATCCCTTCCCTTCCCTTGGAATGATCAACATATTGTGAGAGAAGATATTTGGAAGGTACCCTTGGAACAAAGTTAAGAGGATCTTGGACCAGGTTCATGGAGCATCGACCTGCAAAGGTTGTAATTTCCAATCTTTATGTCTTTTATTTGGTTTATGCATAATGATTTATATCTAAACCTAATTCATGAATAGAAATAGAATATTTGTAGCCTTGTTTTCCTAAGCATAGATGCAGGTCATATTTGGGAGGATACCAACATCCAAGGAAGCAACAAATCTTGAGGAGGTCAACATCAAATGTTTGGATCAAAGGTATTGCATCTGATGCATTTTCCTATTTCTTTTTTTTCATCTTTTTTGGAATGTTTGGGGTAGTTTCAGAATTAGATTCAATTTTAAGGGATTCACTTCTCTTTGTATACTTATAACCCTGGTATAGTTATAGGGGGATTTTCTCGCTAGAAAAGAGCAGGAGAGAAGTTGAGAGTGAGATAAAGAGAGAGGGAGTGGGTAGAGAGAGAGAGAGGGAAGTAGAACGAGGGGAAAATATATAGAAGGGGTAGAAAGAGATGGAGAGAGGGGCATAGACAGAGAGAGAGGGAGATAAAGAGAGATGGAATAGGGAGAGAATTAGATGGAGTGAGGGAGAGAGTGATATAGAGTTGAAGAGGGTGGAGATGAAGAGGGAGTGGGAGAGAAGGGGGGAGAGAGAAGAAGAGTGAGGTAGGGGGATAAGGAGTGGTGGGAGAGGTGTATATGTGGGGCGGGAGCAGAGACGGAGATAGGGTAGAAAGTGATAGGGGGGTTATATAGATAGATTGAGTGGAAGGGGGGTGACAGAGGGAAGGGATGTATAGAGAGGTAAATAAATAAAGGGGGAAGAGTGAGGGAGAGAGGGAGGGGGATACATAGTGAGGAGGAGAGAGAGGTGGGATATAGATAAGGGATTGTAGAGGGAGTGAGGTATGAAGAAAAAGAAATAGAGGGTGGAGGGGATGAAGTAATTAGGAGATAATATAAAGTGAATGATATATGGGTAGGAGAGAGAGGGGGAGAGGAGGGTAGAGAAAAGGAGAGAAAATAAAACAAATAGGTAAAAAATGAATAAGAGAGCACACACATCCTTGGAATGCATGCATATTCTTGGAGCACGTGCACATTCCTAGAGAACATGTAAATTCTTAGGCTCATGTGCACGTTAGTTCAAATTCAAATTTTTTGGGGGTGAGAATGAAAAATATAACATACATGTATGGTGAGTTGGTTTCCTCAGATTTAGTTTTGGTATTACAAAATTAGTGGTTTGGTTTGCAAATATGTAAAATCCTCCATTTTTATAAATTCCTCTCTATATATTTATTTTGGACATTATTTTTCAATATGATACACAAACCCATTGTCTATAAAAATAGAAACACAGATAGAGTCGACTATGCAAATTCCAAATATATAAATTATTTAAAAATTAATATATTTTACTATTTTTATTTTATTTTTGTCTTGATGTATACCAGAATCCTAAAATACACACCTCTTTCATTTCTTCTATAAATTTTTATCAGCTTAACCATTTTAAAAATAAGTTATATTCTACATTGGAAGAGACAGATATCTACAATCTAAAAAAAAATAGAAATTGTTTGATAATGTTAAGACCCTTGTAGCATGCACTAATATAACGCATTCCAATCTCAACTTTTTATGATCTTAACCATTTTTAAAATATTTTATATGCCTCACTAGAAGAGATGGATATTTGCAATCTAAAAAAAAATAGAAATTGTTTCATAATGTTAAGACCCTCGTAACATGCACTAAGAAATTTCAAGGATATATTGATTTTCATAATTTAAAAAAAATATAAAATTAATATTATAAATTTTGAAAAAATATGTCACACTAGAAAAATGGATTATCTACAATCATTATTTTTTTAGGGAAATTCTATCATATAAGGTACTCAACACCTACACTAACAGAGACATACCTTATATTTTTCTTGAAAAATAACATCACTTTTAGAAACATTAAAATTACACATAGTTCTTCACAATTTCTATAAATAAAAACTATATATTCAGAAAGCTAATTCAATTTTCTAAATTTCATCTTTTTACACCATATTAAAATTCCTTGTAAAAGTACCTTGAATAGTCCCTCCAAGTTAATAGATTGTTTTTTTTTCCATATTTGCATTGCCACTAATGTGTCATTACATACCATCATTAAATTACACATGCCCATACAGTAAAAAAAAAATCGTAAGAGAGATTATGTGCTAAATGTTTTATTACATCAAAAAAAGTGAAATGTAGTCTAGAACACAATATGAGTGAAATGTATACCTTGGATAATGCTTATAAATATATGAATTAAACAAATAAAATATTTAAATTATAATTTTGTTGACTTTTAAGAAGTGTAAATTATGATTTAATGGTTGAAATAAATAACCTTAGGTTCAAACTTATTTGAATGTATAACCAAATTAGATGGCTTGTAGCTTGAAGTGGACCTTCTCGTCTTCCCTCCCCCAAAAAATATTATGCACCTATCATAACGAAAACGAATTGTATGGAATCATATACAACATCCCGATCACATAAGTGGATGCACATTTAACATAATAAATGGGCTATAATCGATTTTGTAATCTTGGATTTAAAATGGTTGTTTAAATTAAATTTATTAAAAGTAGTAGTGAGAAGGGTGAGTGCCTACTATACTATCGGCGGAAGTGGGGAACTTTCGTCGGTACAGTGGGACTCCTTCTTTGCGATGGTTCTAGCCGGATTAAGGCCACATCTCGAGTTGTGAGCTGTTATTACACTCTGATCTCATTATTGTTGTTACACTCTGGTTCTAGCTGAATTAAGGCCAATTCTTAGTATTTTTTTAGGTGTTAAGTGGTTAGGAAGAACATTTTGAACGAAATCAGTCATTCCAAACCTTAGGTTTTTTTGTATAATTCCTTGACATAAGAACAAAAAGGAAAAATTTATTTTCATATGATTATTGATGATGATGATGACATGATGACGACAAGATGATGATTAACAATTATTGTAGTAATTTAGATTTATTTTCATGATTTAATATGAATGATGTTATTACTATATAAAATTGGACAAATAATTATTTTTTTTATAATTAACTATAATAATATTAATTTATCAAAATTAATGAAAAGTTTCTTAAAAATATTCAAGAATAAATTAAAAAATACTATTTAATGCAAAAATTTGATTTAAAATATTAATAAAATTAAGAAATCATTGATTGAATAATTTAAGTCATGTTTTTAAATATTTTTAATCAACATGTTGTCTCTTCTTACACAACAAAAAGATGACCTTGAAAATTTGTTAAACATTATAAAATGACAATAAGTTTTTATAACTAGAGTTAAACACTATATATAATCTCAAATTTAAATAAGTGATACATCTCAAATTTTATTTTAAAATAGGTAAATTATTAATGATGTTAATCATTAACATACACAATACATTTTGTAAACCAAATAACATTAATATTGACATGATATAAAAAGACATACTATGCATGAAAAATAATATCAAAATCAATATATATGTTAAATACACATCTCAAACATGTCAAATATATCATATCAAATTTAATTTAAAACTAGAGAAATAATCAATAATATAAAACATTAACATAAATAAAACACATTTTATCAATAAAATGAGATCAACATCATCATTTTTTTTTTAATATTTTTTTTTTATTTCTTTAGATGATCATAATGACAATATGCATGACATAATTAGCCACCTATTCTACCATACATATGGAAACCAGAACAGGTGGCGCTCTATCAAATGTTTACTAAAGTTTGATACATAAATAACTTTCTAGTTTATGAAACATTCTAGCTACAATCTGGTTGTTCTAAACAAAAACCAAAATAAAAAAACTAGAATTATAGTAAAAGAAATTAGACTATAGGAGAACCTGAATTCCGCCACCATTGGTAGGTCGTGGAGAAAACAAATAGGTTTGTAAGGATGTTGGGTACCTTTTGTTGACTGTCTCTCTTCACAGGGTGTCGAATAGAATATTTAGGCGTTGAGAGAGGGTAGTCTGGTGGTGAATTTTCTATGCAACATCTTGTCTCATTTTGAAAATTAATTGCAAATACTCCTCAAAGAAGCACCATGTGTTGGGATACGTCAGGGATGATGTTGGTGGTAGTTGATATTCACCAACAGGTGGAGCCTCTTATTCCTGCTTCGCTGTAGGAATTTATTCTTTGATGGGGTATCCACCCAAATCTGGAGTAACATCACCTTCTAGGGAATCATGAAAAAAATTGAGGGGAAAAGTTAAAATATCAGAGGAAGAGAAGAGGAAAAAGTCCATAGGTTCCAGGGGAGGATCCTCAGGGACCTCTTCCTCCACATAAGCCATGGGTTTCTCTTCATCCTACCAATTTTGGGTGGAGAGCGGTGAAATGTTCAGAGGAGGGACAGTAGGGTGGTGTGGAGAAATAGGGGGAAGAACTGGTTCAGCGAAAGGTCCAGGATGATGATGTCGACCAATGAAGTTGTAGTAGGTCGTTCCTCTCTTGGGATTTCCTCTTTCTCTAGGCATTGAGAAATATGAGGTAGAGAAGGCAATTGGGAGGAGGATAGGATGCCCAAAGGAATAAAAACCAAAGCGAGAGGGATAACCTAAGTCTGGACTTGGAAAAAAATGAAATAATGAAACAATTGCTAATTCTAACCTTCATATTTTTAGTTGAGTGCTCCATTAAGACATAGTTGACAACATGCATATGTTTTGTACTGGGCTAGGTAGAATCCATCTCGTGCTTTGAGTGCAACATTAACTCTAGCTTCCCACATAGTCACACCATCATTCCCGTCAAGTTCAGGCTACACATGCAGAAGGGATTGAGGGGGAGGTCGATAGCTTGGGGTATTAACATCTAAGGTTGCATGGTGTCTAAATGTTACCCCATAAGGGGGACATAAACATCATCATGATACGAAAAGAAATAATATATATGAATTATAATCTCTCTGTGTGTGTGTGTGTGTGTATCAATTGTACATGTCAATCAAAATATAAATTTCATATATACATGTAAAATATACACCACAACTTTATAATCTAGGGCTTCCACTAGAGATAGAAACATTAGTACCTCTACAACTAGATCTAGAGGGGTAACTACCTTTGGTATATAATAATGTAAATGTACTGCATGAGGAGTAGATTGTGGTATGTATATAGCTATAGAAAATGGTGGTAAATATATTGCTAGAAGAGATGGTGGTTCATCTTCAATGGGAGGAGAAGATTGTTGTTGGTTTAATGGAGGAGGATTTATTGTTGTTATACTGCTAGAGGAGGATATATTGGTCGATCTATTATTTTAGGAAGATATGGTGGTGAATATGCTACTAGAGGAGGATATGGTGTTTGGTATTATACTAGAGGATGAGATGATGGTTTATTTGATTCCAAAGGAGGATATGGTGGTTAGTTTTCTACCAAAAGACATGGTGGAGTTGGAGGAGGAGAAGGAGGTAGAGAGGTATCATCCTCATTATTAAGTAGTCCTAAATCTCTTGTTTATGTAAAGGACACCCAAAATAATACATATACATAAAATCATATCACGAGGAAGACCCACGCATATTGAAACAATCTTAGGGTCATACATGATCTCTTAAGATAATATAGGTACCACTATGTGGTGAGCCATCAATAAGCATATATAATCCTTCACTATTTTTTTAGCATACTAAATGCATTGTATTTACTAATATCATTGATTTCAATATTTTTGTGATCAATATTTTGATGATGAATGGAATGTCTACAATCTACCATTTCTCTCCACTACAATGTAAAATAAAGAAAAGAATCCTAAATGAGTATGCATGGGAGAGAAAGGATTCCAATAATGGTTCAATCAACCACCTGTTCAATTGCCACTATTTACTGAACCACCAATTTTGAACGTTTACTATGATTAGGGATCAATGCGTTTTGTGGGAAGAAATTGGTTTTTTAAGAGAAATGGTTGATGGTCGATGACCAATGATCAGTGTTCAAGGAAATAAATGAGAAAGTTTCGTTTACCAAAGGAATTAGTCGATCACTGATCACTAGCGTAGTGCAGGAAAATTAATGGTCCAAATTGCTTGAAGTTGGTGATTGGTGATGGAGATTGATCTGAAGGATTGTGAAAGGTACAATGTATCAACAAATGAAATTTCTTCCAATTTAGATATCAAAAGTGTGGATTACAGAACTATTATAACTATAAAATAGTCAATCTTTCTACGAAATTTTATAGTTTTTGAAGGTCAAAAACTTACAGACAACATTTTTAGGCGTTCTAATTTTCGAGACTGTAAGTTTTTTAGGAACCAAATATAGTATCTAAAACTTAAATTTTTAATATTGGAGATAACTTTCCAATGAGATATTGTTATAGATAAATCGATCCTATAGAGAAGATAGATCTCCCTTGGATCTACCCTTGATCCAAGAAAGGAAGCATGTATATATATCTACGTGGTTTCCCTAGATCTAATTAGAATATTTCCTTTTACACTAAGATAAGGAGAATGGCATAACTCTTTATCGGAGGTTGTCCTTCGATTGATGTATCTCTTGACATCCTAGCTCCAACTCCTACAATCTTCTTCCTGCACACAAACAACAAACAAATACGAATTCTACAACTCCTACAAGTGTTAGGAAATAAAAAATTCAACTTATATCTAATCCAATATCTCAAGGATATATCAGATATACCACATATAAATTATTGCAATTGTATGGGATGAGAAAACACATAGATCTATATTACAAAAATGGAAAAATACATCAATGTAAATTTACCTTGAGTCTTGATGCATTCCTCCTAGTTATAGGTTGCTAATTCTCCTCCTTATCCTATTGATCTTATCTCTCTCTATTTTTCCAACATAACCGCTCTCAAACTCCATTTCCTATCTCCTTAATTTTTCCTATTCTTATAGGAATTTGGAAGATATTGGAGATAGGATTCATTACATGTGAATTATGTGGTTACAATTCGTGGATAGATTGATGACATGTGAACTAAAAAATTACAAGTCATATATAAGCTTGATGTCATGTGAACTAAGCAATTACAAGTCATGCACAAGTTTCATGCTTAATTATGAGATTTTTCCAACCTATTATGGAATTTTTCTCTATTATGAGATTTTTCCTCAAGTTCCATTGTCAATTATGATATTTATCCATCTTGCTATAAACTTTCTTTTCAATTATGAGCATTTTCTCAATTATGAAATAATTCTTACTTCATAATTATGAAATTGTGACAAAATAATTATTTCCTTATGAGCTAATTATGGGAATTTTACTCAATTATGTAATTCTACCCTCATAACATCTAATAACATTCTTTCAAAATATATGGTGGAAAATACAAGTATAAAATATGCCCCCTAATATATGAGGTTAAAATAGGAACTGATCGCCAAAATACAGTACGAAAATTCATGGTGATGAGTGGCATAAGGAAGGATCTTGGAGATCAAGGAACTAGTGAGTACATGTAATCAAACATCAGGTTGACATATATAGATGATTGTTGATCTGAAATACGGTTTTATGGTCTTAAGGTCAAAATCACAAGGATATGAATCCCCCTGCATTTTTATAGAGGTGGCACTCCTTTTGTTCTTATGATTCCAAGAAAATAAAATGAAACAAAACAAAGTCTGAGAAGGAACAAACTTAATATTTACATTTACAATGAAAAAGTAAGTCCTCAAGACACCCTCATAAGCTTTGATGTAGTCTCCCTTTTCACAAAAACCCCTTTATATGAAGATATTCATATTTTCATAGAAGTTACTGATCCAGAAACGACAAACCTAGTTGAGATCTTCTTGCGCTCCACTTTCTTTAGTTACCAAGGAGAATTCTATGAACAAAACGGTGGCATAGCAATGGGATCCCCATTGTTGCCAACCTTTTCATGGAAAAATTTAAAAATAAAGCCCTAGAATCCTTTCCCCTAAAACCATTAAGGTGGAATATATTTTTTGATGACACTAATGTTCTCTGGCCCAATGGGAAAGAGGAATTACAAAATTTCTTTCAACACCTAAACAACAAATTCGAAGAAATCAAATTCACAATGGAACTTGAATACAATGATAACATCCCCTTTATATATGTTCTTATAAACAAGAACACTAATGGGGATATAGGACATGCGGTTTATAGAAAAAATACCCACACAAAGAATTATATACATGAAAACTCCCATCACCACACTAACCATAAACTAGGTGTCCTGGAAAATTTAGCCATAAGGGCCATAAGAATCTCCGATGAATCAAACCTAGATAAATAAATAGATCACCTTACCAAGAATTTTAATAACATATGTTATAAACATAAAGACATTAAGAATGAAATAAACAGAGCCCTAGAAAGAACCCGCGACAATCCCAACATCCCCAAAAATAGAACCCTAATATAGATGCCTAACTTCCTTACATCCAAGGAGTAACCGATAGGATTGCAAGAGTTCTTAACAAAAAAGAGATTAATATCTCCTTCAAGACACTTTAAACCATCAAACATAATATGAGATTCGTCAAAGACAAACTTGACCCTCACAAAAGGAATCTACAAAATAAAGTGCTCATGGAGTTGACATTAAGAATGAATGCATACGAACCTTTTCCTTAGCAGGATACTCCCTTATAACAAAACACCACGTTCTCCTAGAAGACACCAAAATCCTCACCAAAGAAAATCACCTCTTTAAACGATGTATTAGAGAAGCTATTGAAATCCGAAAACATCCTAGTAACCTAAACAAATATAGTGGGATAGAATTAAGTGAAAACAGGTTCCCTTTGATTCATAAAAACAAGAATAATCATTGATAATACAACCTTTATAACACTATTATTTAATCAATTTAACACTAAACTTATTTTATTAACTTAGTTTTATTAATAACCCTACCTAATTAATAATCACACCCTCACTTGAAATGAAAATAAAAACACTTATTAAAATAAACAATCTAAATAAAACTATTAAACTTGGGCTTACGAACTTAATTACTCATAATAAAAACAATAAAATTAAAATTAACATAGTTTAGAAGAGCTTAAATAATTGAACCCTAATAGACCTAAGTAACATCTTATATAAAATATTTCTTTAAATAACTTAAAAAAACCTAGAACTTATGAACTTAATTAATTAAAATTAAATTTAAAAACAATAAATTAATGAATATTAGAATAAGCATAAAACCTAATAATAATAATAATAATAATAACCCTAAATAAATTAATCAAGGAATAAGTTTAATAAAGTTTTTTACTAAAAACCTAGTCGACCCCTAGGTTTCCCTTCACCTTTAATATTTAATACCAACTCTTCTCATCATTTAAAACCAGGCTTCCTGTCCTTAAGATGGATCCTGATTTGGATTTGAAATGTCGATGATCTATTGACAAAACTGTGGCTAATTCAAACACTTTTGAAAATCCCAACCAAAGAAATCTCATTAATCACATTTACATTTATATTAAAGGAAAACAACACCTGAGAATTGGGACCATGTGTTAAAAGAAAATCACATGTACAATATCTACAAAGTGAATAGGTAAGATGCATGCATAATATAAAGGATTTATACATCCATCACATCATTCATTAGAGCATTTAACAATACCACAGAGAGAGAGAACAAGAAATGGACCACAAATAAAAGAGAGATTTAAATTATATTTCAATAAAGTACCAAAAATATCATGATAGATAGAAAACTTGGTAACTCAAGATTCTGGTCAAAGTCTTTGAGAATATAACAATGTAATATCCCAAGTAGCTCTCTCAAAGTCTAAAAAATAGTAATGAGTCTTTCAATACAAAGTAAATGTCTTTAAAGAAAGTAAAATGAGTTCTCCCTTCAAAGAAAGTTGGGATTGGCTACCGTGAACCATAAAATGAAAAGAACTGGAAAATAAGAGAAGGACAACCAAGAATCATCCTAAATCCCACAGAAAACTGAGTAGACAAAGGAAAAGTGGTAAATGATTGTAGTGGAAACAGAGAGAAGAAAAAATGAAGAGTAGAGTTTATGTTTGACTCACTATGATGGAGAAATCTCATATCTTCACTTTATTGTAGATAGATACTTTATAGACATATGTTGTAATTGAGGTGGCATAATTGCTCTAACTGTTTCTTGATTTTCTGGTTCAGTAATTTCGATTAACTCCCCTTCCAACTGTTCCTCAATCTACTCTCTCGAAGGTTCCACGATGATTTTATGTTTCATTTTAATATCGAACAACTCTCTTTCGAATTCCCTCAGGTCTAGTTCTGGTTGAGGCAATGTGTCATCCACCTCATCATTTTTGTTGATATATTGAATCAACCATCTTTCAACTTCATCCTCATAAAATTCCATGTTTTTAGTAAATTCATTAGACCAATCAACTTTTAATGCTTTAAGTTGTCCCATTAAATATTATTTGGTCAAGATCGTGGTATTCATCAACAAATTGGGACCATATAATTCCTTGGTAAGACCCACGAGATTAAGAAATAAATCACTCTTTCTATTCCTTAGGGTCTCGGTTTCATTTATCATTTATCTTAATTATTTAATTCTCCTTAACCAATAAAAATTAATTTTATTCATACGATAACAAGAAGGAAGTTTTTTTCCCCTTCTTCGGGCTTCATTTAAACCTGAAACCTTAGCTAAAAATGTATTTACAGCTCCCTTGAAAAATACTTCATCATTCTCCAAATCTTTCTGTAGATATTCTTTGAAATTATCTAATATGGAGGAAAAGGTAGCAATATTTTGGGAAAGATCCCAAATTTCCTGAATTATATCAAGCCATTTTTGTATGGTATCACCAACATACTTTCTTACACCCTACAATAAAATTGACAAGCCTTTGTATTTCATACTAATTTTTGGGATCTCCTCTAATTCAAGTATAGGTTGCATAGAACTTAAAGGTTCTAGGAACAATGGTGCTGGTACCAGAGCAACTTTTAATTCTTTTACTCTTTTCTTTAAATTATCTTTATTTGGTTTGTCAATTAATTGTTTTGATGCATATTCGGTAGCTCCATGAAAGTATGATATTATATATGGTGTGACTCCATCCAATTCAATAGAATATTTCGATCGTTCAGATGAATTTTTATTCTTTCTATTAAATTTTTCTAACAATAACTTTTTTTTTGCACGATTGTAACTTGCA
Organism: Picea engelmannii; assembly: GCA_009831015.1. Classification (NCBI taxonomy): domain Eukaryota; kingdom Viridiplantae; phylum Streptophyta; class Pinopsida; order Pinales; family Pinaceae; genus Picea; species Picea engelmannii. The sequence goes on from ML781943.1 coordinate 1,023,430, forward strand.
TGGTGCAGAGTGAAAGACTCCTCTTCAAATATCTCAGGATCCTAATTTATAATAGAATCATATATTTCTCTCGTCTATAACAACCTTTTTGCATACCATCCAGGTTATTCAATGATTTCTTCCATGTCGATAGCATTGAAACTTTCCTAGCCTTCTGGTACATTCATTTCCATTGATGACAAATTTATTTTCCTTTTTATAGGAGTGTGTGCAACATTTTTTTTCTCAAGGATTTTCCTTGGTGGATTTTTATATCCACTATCATGTGAGCCTCCAAATGGTGTTTTTATAGTATCCATTCCACTGGTTCCATTCTTCATTCTTCATGGAGTGCTTCTTTGAGACATTTCCGGTGAGTTAGAGTTTTCATTTTTTGTTTCCTTGGAATGTTGTTTATATCCCTCATTTGTATTATTTACTTCTCATGTATTCTATGAATTTTGTTAGGACATTAGTTCTTGGAGATCCAAATTATACCTGCCACCTTCTTGGAATTGTTCAATTCTAAAAAAGTGTGAATCATACCCGACTGACTGCATATGTGTGGTGAATTTTCTATCTGGGTCAAAACCTTCGACCAATTTGGCTTCCTTAAAACCCATTTATTTGTGATGTTCAACCAACACATTTAAGTGAGTAATGTGTTTAACAATGCAATCCCAAATTTTCCATGGTAGGGGTATACAATTCTTTTTCCTTTTGTCATGGAAGAACTGGGCCCAAGTTTTGTATTTCTTGCATACTTGTTTGCACAGGGGTATACCGAGGGTTCAATGCTACAACAATGCACCAAAAAAACCCTAACTATCGGCCCTTTCGGCAACACTTGCAAAGCAGATGAAGTCTCACTCGAGGTAGAGGCATGGGTCATTGCAAGACTCCAATGTCTGCAACCTTAGCTGGGACATAGATCTGTGACTGTAACACCTTAATAGGGCACTTAGCAGTTATATTTCATCAATATCCAGTCTTAGTTTACAACGCAGTCAAACCCTAATTACAGAGCATTGCAATATTCAACCAGATGTACTATATTCAAGAACTAAGCACATCCACATAGGCCAGATATCATATTCATCCATACTATTAAGAACATAGCATTAACATATCTATCTACCATTCATCTATATCAAATCACTAAGAAAATTAACATATAAACACATCAATATATCACACAAATCAGAGCAACACAACATGTACGTGGTTCACCCCCACCCTGGGGCTACGTCCACCAACTCTTCGTCTTCTTTATTAGCTTCTTCAATCAGTTAAATGCATTGAGCCACAAAAAACCTACTCCATAGAGGATAGGAGATATGCGCACCTCACTAGATCCTCCTTCCCCAGGCTAGGTTACAACACTAAGCCTCTTCTCAATCTCTTACACTCACTTGCACTTAGCTCTGTAATCCTCATACAATATGCACAAAAGAAATCTCTACTCAACACTTAGCACTTTCGATCACATAGATCTAAATTTAGCACTTAACACCCCCTTTCTCCATTTTCTGACATCGCCTAGCTACTTTATTTATACATTGCAAAATCAGGCCTAAACATGGGTAAAACCATGGGCCGACATTCCCATACCCGTTACATAAGCCCAAAACCCAAAAATCACTAAAATTGGCCAAGATCCCGCGATCTCCACTTCATCTTGCACTCCACCTTCAACATCCTGTCGAAGTCCCAAAAATAGGTCAAACCTGACCAAGGATCCTCAAAACTTGGTCAAGGGCCAACATGCCCCTAACACTCACATGTGACCCATCCCGAGTCACTCTGATCTGGGTAACTCAGTTTCAAAATCCTCGAGCTTGGCTCAATCTTCTTTGAATTGTTGTTGTGCCACGACGTTCTATTCAACGAACTCTTGTATGATTGCTTCGTTGACAGGTCCCTCTAGGTGTTGTTCGATTACAGTGACGACTTGCTCCAGTTCTTCTCCTCAGCCTTCTATCTCTGTGAATATCTTACAAGCCTCATCATGTATAGGTTGGAGCCTCTAAGTCACTTCCATGAATTTTCTCTGAATGACGTGGACCTATTGTTGAGCACTGATCTCTTCTTGGGATCGCTTCATTCTTTCAACAGCTGATAGGGGCTTCAACTGTGCCTGTATTGTTTCTGCTTGATACTTCGCCTCTTGGAGTTGTGACTCCAGTGTCTTCAGTTATGGATTCTTAGTGAGTCGCTCATACATCTGGGCACTGCGATCACTCAATTGCTTACATTCCATGGTGAGGCCCTTGATTCTTTCAACTGTGCTTCGAGCAGTTTCTTCTATTTGATCCCTTACATCCTATGGAGTGTCGGGCACTGTGTGCAGAGCTCTAAGTCTTCTATTTGTTGTTGTAGCTGTTGGATAGCTTATGTGATCTGATCTACTTGATGCATGACTTAGTATTATGCATGTGGTTCTAAGCCTGTCACAGAGAAAAGTGATCTATTGACTGCTTCTTTCACTTTGAGTTGCTCTGCGATCAACTGTTCCTTTTCTTGTTGAATCTGTGCTTTCTCCTTTTCCAATATTTCCTGGAGAGAAACCTTCTCCTGATCTGTAACTTGACGTTGTTCTACACGTACTCCTTGCACTTGATTCAAGGCCTGGGTGTCTTGTTCTGTATCTTCTTGTGCTTGATGAAGAAAATATTTGGTTGCATCTTCTAGTTGGCGGAGTTGGGCTGACTCATCTCCCAACTCTGGTTCTCCCAATGGCAGGGGTGCAGTGGACACTGTGCGACTGGATTGAAGGGCATGTTGTACCCCTTGGAGTTTGACCTCAATTCTATCATACATTTCCTCCTGCTTGGCTTCTTGTTTCTCCACAATTTCCTACGAGGTTTCGTTTAGGGTTGCTATGATAAAGTCAAAATCATCGGTGGTGAGTACAGTCTGCATATTGCTCACGGTGGCTCTGGATTTCTTCCGGGAAGAAGGTTTCGAAGGAGAAACCTTCCTCTTCTTTAGGGGATTAGTCTCATCTCTAGGCAGTGTTACTTCGCCTTTTTTCTTTTCATCTTATTTGCCATTTATCTCTTCTACTTGGTCATCACACCCTCGGTCAGGTGATATTGAAGTAGTCTTGCCTGAGGCGCTGCTTAAGTATTGTACCTCTTCGGTCTTCTTCCTTATGTTGGGTCCAGGTGTATCATGTTCTTTGTGTGTGGTCTCTAGACTATCAGGGTTAGACATATTTGTAGGGTCTATGGGAATAAGGAGGTCTACTGACCAGTCCTTACTGATCTACTCAAGGTCCTTTTCCATGAGCTTGTAGTACGACTGAAGCTCCTCCTTATGCTTGTCTGCTCACGTTGTAATGTATATGAAGTGTCTATCTACACAGAACTTCATCAGGGGTTGAAATCTCTGTAGGGTGTTCGGAGTCAAGTGAGGTTCAAATTCCATGGCTCTGTTTAGCTGGAGTTAATATGTGTGAAAAAAAACGTTCGACTACCACTATTTTCTCATATCGCTCAAGTACCAGAGGTGATGAACTTCACAGCAAGCAGATCAAATGGCTTGATGTCCGGGAAGTTCACACCTTCTGGAATTTCCCAAGAAACAAACACGATGAGGATCAAGAGCCAACTAAAATGGAATTCATAGCCCTGATCATGTGCTTCGTGGTAGTCCATTTCAAGCTAATTAACTAGGTACTTAACCCAATTCATATGTAGACCTTCAGCACACTTCCCTGCAAGGTCAATCACAAATCCTGTGACTTGCGTGGGTTGGTTCTTTTGTACTAGCTTCCCTGCAATTAACTGACATGATAGGCACACTGCGACATTTTGGATGGAAGCTACCTTGTAGACTCGCATCCCCTTCTCAACATCCTTGTATGTATCCTTGATCTTCTATGCTAGTGTGAGATCTGTGGCTTTTCCTAGATAGAAGTCCTGCGGATCAGGTCCTTGCATACTCAATCCTATGATCCTATGGATCAATGTTGGATTGACTGTGATACAGTGATCGAGTCATAAGTATCTGCCATGGTAACATGAAAGTAGTATCTTGACACAAGCTTTAACTTCCTGTTTCTTTCCAAAGTGTGGGATTTTCATTACATTCAGCAGTGTGGACTATGTAAGATTCATCGTCCATGGCTGGGGGATTATCTTCGAATTCTTCCCCTTCATCTTGGTCAATAAATAGTATGGGGCGAGCATGCTATGGTTCTTGAGATCTTCGAGGTTGAATTCGTTGAACTTCAACACTGCGATCTTGTCCTGTTGTGCTCTTACTGCACGTATCCCCTTCAGGAGGTATGCAGTAACCATGGTGTACTCAAAATCTCTTGGTACACAATCTCGAATCACTATGCCAGCCAGAGGCGAGATGTAATTGGGAAATATGTTCGGCATCAACTTCTCATTTTCTAGGTCATCTCTGTGCTTGGTTCTCTTCTCTGTTGTTGGTCGGGATGGCCCGAATCCACGAGCAGTTGATGGGGAGGCTTGCACTCCTCTCATCGATGATGCTTGTACACCCACAGACATTACTCTTTCATTCATGACGTCAACGAGTACCTCCTTCATAGACTCTTCGACTACGCTAAGTTCTTCGGACATATGCGCTCGTAGTTGAATCTGTCAAGTTTGAAGAGTAACTAGTCAATGCAATGGGACAGATGATGATAGAGCGATGATCATTGTACGGAATCAACTAATCTGCAATCTCAGATTCACAGTTATAAAAAGTGTTCTCGGTGCAAGGTTCGACGAAATAAATAGATAATGAAGCAACGGATCTCTCCAACGAGCGACAAGCCTCCATTAACTTAGTTATGTTCGTTATGGCATGGTCCCAATGGTCTAGTGGCGAGCCGTCTGACCATAAATGCATTTCTACCCATTTGGAGTGTCGGTCTAACTAATGGTTATACGATTCCCAACGACTATATTTCTTCACCATGGCAAAGTGCCATGTGACATTGTTCTGATATCCCAGTGAAGTTCCAGTTTTGTAAATTTTCCCTTTGTGAAGTTCCCTCTGGAACCTTTTGTAACTTTTCAATATTTTCTCTCTTCTTGCTGAGTTTTCGAGCCTTCTTTTTGGTGGGCTTCATCTCGTTATTCCTCTTTCCATTCTGATTCTTGTATTCTTTTGGCATAGTAACTTCGCGTTGTTGAGATTATTTCCTAAGATTCAAGGGTAATAATTCTTCTCTATCTCGGATAGGTACTTCAATCTTCTGCAAAAATTCTTGTGTTATTGCAACTTCGACATCCAAGTCTCTGGTCCTAAGTAGCTTTGATATGTTCTCCTGTTCTTCAATGAACCGCGTGATCCTCCTAGTCATGAAATCTTTTAATTCTTGCTTTTTCTACTCTAAGACTTCTTCTTCTTTCCTTCTAGTAGGGTCCTTCTCGATCCAAGGTTTTCCTAGTGACATAGTAAATAGAGTGTTGTTCTCAATAAATTTAACAACCTCAAAATCATCCTATGTCGAAGTTCCATTGGCATTCATAGATATCTGGGTGAGCTTTCCATATAGGGTTATCAGTTTTCCTTTGAATAATCCTATTCCTCCCAATGAAGGAATCATAGCAGGCTCCCCTAAAAGTTCCCAAGTTATTTCTGTCATGATATTCGCCTATGTTTCCTCATTCAGAACACAATCAATGTCAAAGTCTCCTATTCTTACTTCAATGCACTCTTTTTCTTTGTATATATTTGATAATGATATGTCGGTGGTCATTCAGGGTTTCTTTCATATGTAGCAATACTTTCTTTGATTCTTTCCGGGGTTCTTCCATAATCTCAGTTTCTGGATCTGCCTTAGGTTTTTCTTGGTTCATATTCATTCTTTCAAACTTAGCAATCATTTTAGGGCAATCCAATACTTCATGGTTCATATATCTACATCAAAGACAACTAGATCTTCTACCAGGGCATTCCTTAGCCAGATGTCCTGGTCTTCTGCAACTGTAACAAAGGGTTAATCCTCGTTTTATTAATCCCCAACCTTTCTTGTACTGCGCACTAGGATCATAGTAGCTAACCTGCAAAAAAATATTTCTATTATCGTGCATCCATTTTTTAGTCCAAACATTCTCTCTATGCATAGGTATAACATATATTTCACTATTCTTATCAAATCTACTCATATCAAATATTCTTTCATCTATCAGTGCCCTAGTTTTCAAGCTAGGACAAATATTATCAAACATACCTAGATCCATACTTTAGAAACAAAAATTTCCACTAATCTTATCTTCAACACAACACAAAGCTTCCACATCTAAAACTTTTCATTATTATTACCTTTATCAGAGAACAAAGCTTGCAGATCTTACCTCTTTAAGAAAAAATTATCACTTTTACCTTTCTCAGAGAATAGAGCTTTTAGATATTACCTGTTTTCTTCAGATCTGACCCTTCTTCTTGGCACAGAGCTTCACAAGTCAAGTGGAATGCTGCGCACTAGGGAAACATATCTATGCACGAAGATTTCACAGTTTCAAGTTGGATCTTCGCACGTAGCTTCTTTTTACTCAGCTCCCAGCAATCACAGTTTCAGTCCAGGCAATGAAACCATTTGTTGGCACAGGGGTAGACCCAGGGTTCAACACTACAAAAATGAACCAAAAAAACCCTAACTACCGGCCCTTTCGACAACACCTGCGAAGAAGATGAAGTCTCACCCAAGGTAGAGGTAGGGGTGGTTGCAAGAATCCAGTGTTTGGAACCTTAGCTGGGACACAGATCTGTGACTGTAACACCTTAACAGGGCACATAGTAGCTATAGTTCATCAATATCCAGTCTTAGTTTACAATGCAGTTAAACCCTAATTACAGATCATTGCAGTATTCAACCAAATCTACTATATTCAAGCACTAAGAACATCCACATAGGCCAGATCTAGTATTCATCCATACTATTAAGCGCATGACATTAACATATCTATCTACCATTCATCTATATCGAAGAACTAATAAAATTAACATATAAACACATCAATACATCGCACAAAGCAGAGCAACAAAGCATGTACGTGGTTCACCCCCAACTTGGAGCTACATCCACCAACTCTTCGTCTTCTTTATTATCTTCTTTAATTAGTTAGATGCACTGAGCCACAAAAACCCTACTCCATAGAGGACAGGATATCTGCGCACCTCGCTTGATACTCCTTCCTCGGGCTAGGTTACAAAACTAGGCCTCTTCTTAATCTCTTACACTCACTTGCACTTAGCTCTGCAAACCTCATACATTATGCACAAAAGCAATCTCTACTCAACAATTAGCACTTTCGATCACATAGATCAAACTTTAGCACTTAGCACCCCCTTTCTCCATTTTCTTACATCTCCTAGCTACTTTATTTATACATTACAAAATCAGGCCTAAACATGGGTAAACCCATGAGCTGACATTCCCATACCCGTTACATAAGCCCAAAACCTAAAAATCCCTAAAAAGGGGTCGATATCCCGCGATATCCGCTTCGTCTTGCGCTCCGCCTTCGACAGCCTGTTGAAGTCCCAAAAATAGGTCAAACCTGACCAAGGATCCTCAAAACTTGGTCAAGGGCCAACAATACTTCTCCAAAAAATAGTTTGTATCATGTATAAAATAGTAAGAGGCCAGGTTTATCCTTACTCCAAAATACTATAATCACTGTGAATTCTTCGGAAAACTCATAAATCCATTTTCCAATGAGGAAGGAAGTTGTTTCTAAGGATAGCCTTGATGTGCTCTATCCAAATATTAACCTTTTAAATTTTGAGATGAAATTGATTTGGACTGGGTAAAAATTGTATTGGGCCTTATGTTTGTAAAAAAATGAATACCATGTATTAAATGGATCTAATTTATAATACACATAGTTTGCGCGAGATAAATATTTAAAAACATGTCCATAAGGAATGTCAAAAATGCTTGACAACAAAGGTATTCCAACAGAGGACGAACACCTTCAATAACCACTCACATAACCAAATCAAATATCAACACACCGATGTTTTCACATGGTAAAACCCCTACAGGGAAACATCCATGTACCTAGCTCACACGACCACTTGGAGCAGTTTATTAATGCAAAAGAAAAAAATTACAGAGAGATTTTACAAGAGAGTTTCTCACAATTTATCATCGACAAATGACCCTCCATGCTCTTTAAATAGAGATCATGGACCAATCGAGTGTTAAGACACAGATCAATGGCCATTAATATCGAGGAGAATATTAACTGTCGGATTGCTCTATGTCGGGAACATATCATGATCGTCAGATTTCCTAACTACAAATGCATACTAAAGAAACACACTAGGAAACACACTTTTACCTAATGACACATTAGACCAAGTAGATATTAACTAACTCCTAAGTGTCTAAATATCCTAACATCCCCCCTTAAGAACAACTTGGGATAGGATTGAAGGATTTACAATAGTGACACAATAGGAAAAGGAAGGAGGCATTAGAGCCTATCCCCCCTTCATGACAACTTACTGAAATCCTAACATAGATCGAAGTTTGGAAAACATCACTTTTGTAAGATGCTTTATGAAAATGTCTACAACTTGATCTTTTGTAGTGAAAAAGAGCACTTCAATAACTTGATCATGAATGAGCATTCTGATGAAGTGCATGTGTAGCTCGATGTACTTGTTGCGATGATGTTGAACTAGGTCTTTGGTGAGCTTGATGTCACTCTGATTGTCACACCAAAGGCTAGTCAGATGCTGCTGCTGGAATCCAAACTTCAAAAGGATATTTCGAAGCCACAAGGCTTCCAGAATTTCATTTACCGTTGCTCGGTACTCTACTTCTGCTAAAGAAAGTGTAATAGCCTGTTGTTTCTTACAGGCCCAAGTGACAGGTCTTGAACCAAGGATGAAAACATAACTTGCAGTAGATTTTTGATCATCAGGGTTGTTGTCCCAATCTGAATCAGTGAAACCAACCAATAAAGGAGTCACCCCTGAACTGTAATGTATCTCAAACTGAACTGTACCACGGACATAGAGAAGTATCATTTTACCTACTTTCCAATGGCTTTCATGGGGTGTTTGCATATACCGGGCAACAAGACCAACAACAAAGGAAATATCAGGACAGTTATGATTCAAGTATAAGAGGCTACCAACTAACTAACGGTACAGGGTGGCATCAACTTCGAGAGAAGTACAGATGGAAGTAAGATTGACTCCATACTGGAAGGGAGAAGGGCCTGGTTTACAATCATCCATGTGAAAGCGACGAAGAAGGTCACAAGCATACTTAGACTAGGAAAGAAAAATTCCTTCATTGGTTTGCAAAACTTGGAGGCCAAGGAAATAGTGCAAAAATCCTAATTCTGTCATTTCAAATTTATTATTAAGGCTGGTTTTCACATGTTTTAAAAGTTTTGAGTCACTACCGGTAAGGATAAGGTCATCAACATAAAGGACAAGGATTATGAGATGGCTTCCTACTTTCTTGGTATAGACATTAGGATCAGAATGGAATCTATAGAGTCTGGTGTCAATAAGAAATTTTTTCATTGATCCAGGTGGATATCGATGGCCACCCACCTTTTCCAATTGGCTCAAAACAATTTTCTGGCAATTTTGGCAATTTACTATTTTTAGCAATTTTAACTTCCGGGGCCATTTTGAGGGCCTAAATGAAGGTTTTTTAGGATCGATCTTCTGAATTATGTGTAAAGACATGACACCCCCCCCTAAATGAATATCCTCAACAATACCTTTCCAATGGGCTATCATACGCCTAAAACGGAGATCGTATGCAAAAGTTATGACTCCGAGAAGTTGATGTACTAACTTACCCAAACGGGGCCCACATGACTTTTGGCGCTTCATCTCCTAGGGTTAGGTTTTTGGATGTCTAGGGTTTTTGGCATTCCTGTTGATTGTAAAAAGGCTTTCAGAGCCTCATTGTAATAATCTTCTGGATAATGCGAGTAGCAGTCACATCTCTTCTTAGAGATAAGCTGCCACCATTCTAGCGAGTCTTTCACTCTGTATTTTTAGTCACTGTATATTTATTTCATTAATAGAAATTGTGTATTACTGTATATCTTTGCCTCTGGTTATATTGCCGATATATCTATGGTATATTATTGTTTCTCTTTCAATATCTCTATATATTTTTGTGTTATATATCCGCTCTCATTTCGTGGCGAAAATAATCTGGATCAGTGGTATCAGAGCAGGTTGCTCTTGATCATTTTTCAGTGCATGTCCTCGACAAGGTCCGAGTATAGCAAGTTGGGTCTCGATATTGTCTCTCTTGAGGAAAATCGCTCTCACACACCCAAGAAACCCTCAATGGTGGAAGAAAAGAAAAACAGAGTAGACGATCATATCAATATGCTGCTTGAGCAACCTCTCACGGGATAGAGGGACAAAATGATGGAGATTTTTTCCCACATCCTTCAATGCCAATTGATAGAAACATACACATATTCATCAAGAGGCCACTTTCAAAGAACCTCTCCTTTCAAGGTACAAGTTAATTTTGATATTCCTGTATTTGAAAGACAGATAGATGCAGAAGCCCTAGACAAATAGTTAAATCTACTAGAAGGTTATTTCTCTGTTCAAAATTTTTCTGATAGAGAAAAGATCACCTCCACACTCCTTAAATCTCTCCCTCGTGTCAAACATTGGTGGGAAACTTACTGGGAGAAAATTTCCACAGAGGAGTCTGGAATATATGGGGTCGATCCCACTTGGAATTTTTTTGGGGATGTGGTATAGGAACAATATTACCCTGTTGGCAACTATGAGGAAAAATACATGAGATGGACCACACTGCGACAAGAGAGGGGACAAGTAGTTCCATATTTCACCAATACCTTCCATACCTTGTGCACCAAGATAGGTATTAAAGACTATGAACGAAATTTGGTTCTGAAATATCGTGGGGCGCTACACAGATACATCCAAAATGAAATGGATTTTCTGAACATCTCATCACTCGGTGTTGCTTATCGATATGATGTTCAAATCAAACAAAAATTTAAGCACCAGAACAAATGAGAGTTTGTATCAGCAAAACCAAAACAAACAAAGTATGAGAAAGACAACCCTAACAAATAGTTTTCCAAAAACGAGTCCAAGCCACAGGAAAAGAAGGGTCATGGGAAGACAAAGAAGTACTCTGGAAAATGGTGTGATTTCCACAAAATATCCTGGCACAACACCGATGAATGTCACTCAAAACAATCATTGGTGGCCGAGATCAAAGACAAGGATCCGAACCCTGATTTAGAATATGATTATGAAAATACTAGTAAAAGACAGATCATCGACACAAACCCTATTGCTATTGTCACGACCGCAACAATTCAACCAGAAGAACCAATAGATTCTGAAGAGGGGGATCACCTTTTTCATTCACAAATGTGGGTGAAGGGGACCACACTGCATTTTATTGTTGATAGTGGAAGCCAAAAGTACCTCATCTCAGCAGAGGCCATCAGATAGTTGGGATTGTCGACAACACCACACCCGCAACCATACCACATCGGGTGGCTTCGCCAAGGATGAAATATTCGTGTCATCCAACAGTGTTGATTGTCATACGACATCCATCCCTTCAAGGATGAGGTATTATGTGATGTTGCCCCACTGGATGTTTGTAATGTTCTCTTGGGCCAGCCATATATGTGGAGACGCCATGCTGTTTTTGACTCTCGACCTCGCAGTGTCATTGTTTCTCTAGGGGGTCATATCTACAAAATACCAGAGATAGTTCTGAATATTGTTCCACCTAAATAGTGCTGCAAGGTTGTATATCATACTGCAAAATTTAGCTTCTTCATAATATATTCAAAAGGGGAACATAAGGACACTATAACCACTACAACTTCACTCCAAGCACCTTCTATCCAACAAAAGCAGGTCGACGAGGTTGAAACAAAGTGAAAATATTCCTTCTGCACACCATCCCCTCATGTAGCTTGACTTGTTGAACAACCTCAGCCTCAACAGGTTCGTGACAAACTTCCACAAATTGAGCAGTGTGATGTCTCTAGCAAGGCAAGCAGCTCAACAAGATGCATATTTAGCAAATGCTTTTCCCTCTCCCTCGGGAACTCAACAAAATGGAGACCATTTATTCCTAATGAGGGAGGATTTATCCAAGTGGATATTGGTGGCCACTCACCTTTTCCAAATGGCTCAAAACAATTTTCTAGCAATTTTGGCAATTTACTATCTTTAGTAGTTTCAATTTTCGGGGCCATTTTGAGAGCATAAATGAAGGTTTTTCGGGATAGATATTCTCAATTATAGTTCCTATCATTATTTATCCCCCTAAATGAATCTCCTCAATGATACCTTTCCAACGGGCTATCATACGCCTAAAACGGAGATCGTATGCAAAAGTTACGACCACGGGAAGTTGATGTACTAACTTACCCAAACGGGGTCCACATGACTTTTGCTTCATCTCCTAGGGTTAGGGTCTTGGATGTCTAGGGTTTTTGGAATTCATGTTTATTATAAAAAGGCATTCAGAGCCTCATTGTAATCATCTTCTAGCGAATGCGAGCAACCATCACATCTCTTCTCAGAGATAAGATGCCACCATTCTAGCGAGTCTTTCACTCTGTATTTTTAGAGTCTCTGTACATTTATTTCATTAATGGAAATCATGTATTACTGTATATCTTTTCCTCTGTTTATATTTCCGATATATATATGTTATATTACTGTTTCACTTTCAATATCTCTGTATATTTTTGTGTTATATCTCCTCTCTCATTTCATGTCAAAAATAATTTGGATCATTCAATTTGGCATACCAAGCTCAGGGAGATTTATTAGGACCATAGAAAGATTTATTAAGGAAAAAAACAAGGCTAGAGTCATTCTGGACATAGCTAGGAGGTTGTTCCATGTAGATTTCTTCTTGCAAAATTCCATGCAAGAAGGAAGATTTAACATCCATCTGATGGACCTCTCATTTATGTGAGGAATCAAGGGCAATAACAAGGCGGATGGAATTCATTTTAGCTACAGGGGTAAAGGTTTCATTATATTCGATTCCTTCAACTTGGGAAAATCCTTTGGCAACTAACTGAGCCTTGTGTCTTTCAACACTTCCATATGATGCATACTTAGTTCTGTAGACCCATTTACATATGACCAGTTTTATTCCTTTTGGAAGAGGTACAAGATCCCAAGTATTGTTTTCTATTAAAGAAAGATACTCATCATTCATTATTGTATCCCAATCTGGATGACCTGAAGCTTTTGGAAATGTTTATGGATCATAAGTCTCTGAAACTTGATCCAAAGGAGAAGAGGCTCATTGGAACTGTGAACGTCTTTGAAGCTGATTTGAAGGATTACCGACAAGACCACCGACTAATTCTCGTGTTGAATGGACCCATCTAGGAAGTGGTGGAACTGGTGTTGGTTCAGGTTCAAAGGACTCATCTAGAGGAAAGTGAGGAAGCAGAGGTGGATTTTCATCCTCACTGTCATCATCTAAAGAAGAGACCAAAATAGGAACAGAAGAAGGAACAAATTCCGAATATGGCTCACAGGGCGAAGAAGGCACAAACACCGAAGATGGCTCACAGGCCGAAGAATGTACAATCGTTGAATTAGGCTCATAGGCCAAGCGATTTTCATCAAATTTAACATATCTTCTAATAATAAATTCATTACAATGTTGTTGAATAAGTCTATAACCTTTGACATCTTCATAATAACCAACAAATATACGCTTCTCACTTTTAGGCTGTAATGCTTTCCTTTTCTCATCAGGAATGTGAGCCCATGCTATGTTGCCAAATACACTGAAGTGACTTACATCTGGTTTAATTTTAGTCTAATCTTCTTCCGGTGTTATATCTTTAAGATCCTTTGTGGGAGTATGATTTACTATGTAAATTTCACAGTTGATTCCTTCCACCCAATATTTTATACTTAATCCCTTAGATTGGATCATACAATTAGCCATTTCTTTTAGTGTGCAGTTCTTTCTCTCAGCAACACCATTTTGTTGTGGTGTATATGGAACAATGTGTTGCATTTGGATTCCCTGTGTACTGCAGTAAATTGTAGAATGATTGCTCACATATTCATGTCCATTATCTGTTCTTAACCTTTGAATTTGATGTCCAGATATCTTTTCTACAAGGGCCTTGTAGGCCAAAAAATTGTCAAAAACGTTTCTCTTGAGTTTTAAGAAGTAAACCCAAGTATGTCTAGAAAAATCATCAATGAAATTTAATAAATACTTGCACCCAGAAAAATAAGGAGAATAAAGTGGACCATACAAATCACTATGAACAAGTTGCAAAGTGCCCAAGACGTGCCAAGAGACACGTTTGTCAAAACTGTCCCAATGATGTTTTCCGAGAACACAACCAGAACAAACACCATCTCTACATGAAACAAGAGGAAGACCAGTCACCATATGTTGATTACATAGTTGCTGCAATGAGTGATAGTTTAGATGACCAAACCGATCATGCCAAATTTTTCTCAAGTCATCGCTATGAGCAACAAAAACTGGTGAAAAATATGATAACCCAAAGTTGTCAAACTTGTACAACCTAGTAATATAATCAACAATTCTAGTTGCAAGAACATGCTTAGGATCCTTTAGATCCTTGATTACAACTTGGTGAGGTGAATGTATATTTTAACCTTGTACAATATTTATTGCAAACATATTTTCAGTAAAAAAACATAAAAGATACAATGGAAAACACAAACATTACATAGATATTTTTTCCATGGAAACCCAAACCAGGAAAACCAACATATTTTATATTCATTCATCATGATACATTTTTTAAAATACAATATACATATAGGATCCAACGGCATCCAAAACCCTAAACCAATGACTAGGATTAGTCAACAACCCTAATTCCTTAACAAGAAGTAGAAAACCATCGGAAAAAATCGTATGCTGAAAAATTGCCCAAAAATGTGACATGTTTCTCGAGGAAAAAAAAAAAATTCTTAGGGGCGCTACCCTTGAACCCCCATGCATGCCCAGTGAAACAAAGACCCTTATACTTGTGCAAATAATATAACACATACCCAACATTCTCCTACTTGTTGTTTTCTTTGCATACAGGGGGTTACAGGGTTACATTGTCAACAATTCAAGGCAGAAATGCCTATGGATCCTATACACCAAGAGAGATTCTTAATGCTCACAGATTTTGTTAATGAATCTGCAACATTCTTCAAAGTGTCCACCTTCATCAACAATACTTTCTTTTCTTCAAGCATGTCTCTCACAAAGTGATATTGAATATCAATATGTTTTGTCTTTGAATGATAAGCCAGGTTTTTTGCTAGAAAAATTGCACTCCGACTGTCACAATCTATCCTTACAGATTATTGTACCAACCCAATACCTGAACACAATATTTGTAACCATACTTCTTCCTTATGTGCGTGAGTGCCTTCCATGTATTCAACTTCTATAGTTGAAAGTGCCACTACAACATGTCTTTTACTCATCCAACTTATTCATCCTCCAAACAGGTTAAACACATACCCAATTTTATATCTCCTACGATATAGATCTCCAGACAAGCCTGCATCCACAAAGCCATGTATATCCACCACTCTGTCCAATATTTTTCTTCCTTGGTAGCACAATCCATAGCTAGAAGTGCCACACAAATACCTGAAAACTCTTTTTACTGTTGTTCAATGATACTTCCCTGGTTTTGACATATATCTTCTAAAAAATCCCAATGCATGTGCAATGTACGGTCTAGTACAGACCATTGCATACATCAAACTTCCAATTGCACTCACATATGGAGCACGAGACGTGTCCTCCTCTTTCTGTGTCTTGGGAAACTGATCCGCAAATAACTTTACACCAACAGGAATAGGAACCTTGATCAATTTACATTTTTGCATATTAAACCTCTGCAATATTGTCTCACCATATTTTCTCTATTTTAACCAGAGTTTCCTGTTTTTCTGATCTCTTTTAATTTCCATTCCCAAAATGAAATTTGAAGCACCAATATCCTTCATGTCAAATTTAGAGGACAACTGAGTTTTTTGATCCTGTATAATCTCCTTGTTGTTTCCTATCAACAACATGTCATCCACATACAAGACCAAATAAATAAAATTATCACCAATTAATTTCAAATACGCATAATGATCCTCTTTGCTTCTTTTGAAGCCAAGTCCCAACATATAAGTATCAAAAATTTTATACCACATCCTTGGTGATTGTTTTAAACCATACATGGACTTTTTCATCTTGTATACCAGCTCCTTCTTTCCCTTCACAACAAATCCTTCTGGCTACTTCATATATATTTCTTCTTCTAGATCCCCATGTAGGAATGTTGTCTTCACATCCATGTGTTCTACTTCAAAATCAGATGCAACAACAACAAAAAATATAAATATTATAGAGGTTAACTTGGCAACAAAAGAAAAAATCTCACCAAAATCAATTCCCTCAACCTAGGAATAACCCTTTGCTACTAACCAAGATTTGTATTTCTCCACTTTTCCTTCTACATTCAACTTATTTTTAAATACCCATTTGCTACCAATGGGCTTTCTTCCAGTCGACAACTCCACTAGATCCCAAGCCTCATTCTTATCCAAGGCTATCATTTCTTCATCCATGGAATTTTTCTAGAGATTTCAATCCTCTGAATCCACTGCCTCCCTGACAGTTCCAGGATCATCATCAGTAATAGACAAAGAAATTTTTTAACCGAAACCAGATGGAGTATACCTTTTTGTTAGCCTTCTTTATCAAACCAATCTCCTCAATACTGGAGTATGAGGATCTTATTCTTCCGATTCATGTTTTTCTGTAGAGTCTGATTCATCATCCTTTAAATCAAACTCTATTTTATCTGGTTCTTCCTTACTTGGTAGGACTTTCTGTTTAACAACATCCTTCATTTCTCTAAATACCACATCTTGGCTATACACTACCTTCTTAGTTTCTGGGTTCCAAAGATCATAACCTTTGAGACCATCTTTATATCCAATAAAGATACACTTTTAATCCTTCTTATCTAGCTTACTCCTGTTTTCCTTTGGAACATGAAAATATGCATCACAACCAAATACCTTGAGATGTGTGAGAGAAGGTTCCTTACCATTCCATAACTCTTGTGGAGTCTTTTCATCCAACGCTAATGAGGGTGATTTGTTGACTAGGTAACATGCAATACCCACTTCCTCTTCCCAAAATTCTTTCCCTAACCCGACACCACTGAGCATGCACCTTGCTTTTTCCATCAACTTCATGTTCATCGTTTTTGCAACTCCATTCTGCTGAGGTGTGTATGGAGTAATCTTCTTCCTTTCTATACCACAATTCTTATAGAATTCTTCAAATTCATTCCCGTAAAACTCTCTGCCATTATCTATCCTCAACATCTTAATTATTTTCTCTATTTGATTCTCAACAAGAGCCTTAAACTCTTTAAACCCATCAAAGACTTCAGATTTCTTCCTGAGGAAATATATCCAAGTATTCCTCGAGAATTCATCTATAAATGAGACATAGTACATAGATTTTCCCAATGATGGGACTAACACAGGACCAAAAACATCACTGTGAACTAGCTGTAAAATTCCTTCTTCCCTCATTGCACTAGAGGGGAATCTTACCTGATTCTACTTCCCATATAGACAATTTTCACAGAAATCAAAATCCAGAGAGCAGTTAGACATATCTTCAACCACACCTTTACCGTATAGTAGTCAAAGACCCTTCTCTCCGATATGCCCCAGTCTTTTATGCCACAACATAACCTTTTATCTAGAGACTATAGAAGTTCTTTCTTCTTCAACTCCAATATTAGGAAAAATGGAACTATTAAACCCATCACTAATAATGCTTCCTTGAAGATTATAAATATTTCCAAACCAAAATCCCTTCAAAAACACTATTTCTCCTCAGACCATCCCGTAGGTTTCCTTTTCAAATATTGTTTTTACACCTGCATCGTCCATTTTTCTTACATAAATCAAATTTCTAGCCAAACCTGGGATGTGCAGAACACCAGGCAATGTTCTTATCCTTTCATCTATGAGCCTCAACTTGAATTTTCCTCGTTTTATGATTCTGGTTGTCGAATCATCACTTAAGAAAACATTTCCTCTATCATACCTTTCATATTCACACATCCACTCCCTGTGGGAAGTCATATGAAAGGATGCACCTGATTCAACCAACCATGCCTCATGATCTGCATGTGTTCTTCAAGAATCCAAGTACACATCCCCTCCTTCTTCCTTGGAGGTCTTTTCTTCTATAGAAGGAGATTCTTTAGATCCCTTTTTTTCTCAACTTTGGATCTACACTTCTTCTTGTAGTGCCCTTGTTTTCCACATCTCCAACATACCTTTGCAAAATTTCTAGGAGATTTAGATCTACCCTTAGACTTAGATCTCCCACTTGAGAACTTAGATCTATTTCTTTCCTGGGAACTTCCTCTTGTAAATAATGCGTTTGTGCTCTGTCCTTCCATATTATTTTGTCTCATCTCCTCCAACAACAAGGATGAGACCACTTAATCAAACTTCAAGGCAGTTTTATTACTACTTATAGCCACAACCAGACTATCCCACAAGTCTGGTAAAGAACACAGTAAACTGATACATTTATTTTCATCTAAAATTTTAATCTCAACAGATACTAACTGACTTACCATAGTATTTAAGGCGTTCAAATGCTCTGCCACTGAGTCTAGATCTCTCATACTCAGGTTATACATCTTCTTTCTCAGGAATAATTTATTCAATAGGGACTTAGACTGATAAAAATTCCCCAACTTATCCCATAAATCCTTGATTGTATCTTCCTCTGACACATTTAGTAATATTGAATCTGAGAGACATAGTCAGATTGTGCTCTTCGCCTTCCGATCCAACTTTTTCTAGTCATCTACTGAAGTTCCTATAGGTGTAGTACCTGGATCTATCGTGATCCAATCATCTCTATCCACCAACATATATTCCATCTTGATCTTCCACAACTCAAAAAATTTCCCATTAAACTTCTCGATCTCCATTTTCGAATTGCTTGCCATTTATTTTAACCTGAAAAATCAATACCACATATCTCCCACTGTAACAAGGCTTATCATAGTCCCAAGCCAAAACCTTGACCACAAAGGTGTCCCCTTGAACCCAACAAATCTCTGATACAAAATGTAGATTTCAATGTTGTACAATATTTACTGCAAACAAATTTTCAGTAAAAGAACAAAAAATATACAATGGAAAATACAAACATTACACATATATTTTTCCCCTCGACACCCAAACTGAGAAAACCAACATATTCTATATTCATTCATCATGATACATTGTTTACATTAAAATATACATATAGGAGCCAATGACAACCAAAACTCTAAACCAATGACCTAGATTAGTCAACAACCCTAATTCCTTAACCAAAAATAGAAAACCATCGACAAAAACCATGTGTCGAAAAACTTCCCAAAAATGTGACACATTTCCTGAGGAAAAAAAAAAATCTCGGGGGCTCTACCCCTGCACCCCCTAAGGGGGGGCCTAGTGATCCCCCCCTCAAACCCCCTTGTGCGCCCAACACAATGCAGACACTACTACTCATGAAAAGAATATAACACATACTCAACAGTGAAAACTCTATGGTTTTATCTTTACTTGAATGAGTGATTTGATATACTGATAGAAAGTTAGAAGAAAGACTTGGAACACATAATACATCATTGAAATTACCATTATGTACTTGAACTGTTCCATATCCTACAACACTAAGCAATCTATCATCACCAACAAATATGTTCTTGGTCTTACATTCATTTAGAGTAGAAAATATGTATTTATCCTTAGCCATATGATAAGGTGCTCCATAATCAATAAGCCACTCATATGAAGAAGAAGTAGAAGTTGTATTAAAGGAGAAACCAAAAGAGGAAAGTGCATTTCCATGAGAAGAAGAAGAACAAGTAGAATCAATACTGATGTTGTGCTTCTTCATTGCTACTTCTAAAGCTGTCATCTTCTTGAAACATTTGGACTCATCCTAACCATCTTTATCACAAAAGTTGCAATGTATGTCCGTCTTCTTATTTTTATATTTTTCTCCTTCGTCACCATTAAGAGATGAAGCTGTCTGAGTGGGTTTGAGACCCTTATGTTTCTTATTGTTGTAGCGAGTATGTTTCTTCTTGGGATACTTGGGTTTATCGTTTTGCTGGGAAACTAAGGCTATGATGGAGGTACCTGCAATGCTGATCACTCCAAGTTGTACAATATTATCTTCCTCTCTAATAAAATCAGCACAAAAGGAATCAAGAGTGAGTTTTTGATAAGCTTTCCCTAGAGCCTCTCTCATGGAATAAACGGTAAATACAAACACAAAATATGCACTACATAGCTTAGAAAGAATAAGATAAATGCAACACTCATCCTCCATTTTTATCTCACATTCTTTACATAAAATTCTGATTGTTTTAAAATTAGATAAATAGTCTCAAAGGCAAGAAAAATCACTTGGAATTAAGGTCAGTACTTGATTTTATAATTGTTGTTCTCAAATAATATTGACTTTACCAAACACAGATTCAACATTTTCCCAAGCTTCTTTGGGGTCATCAATTTCTTTAAGGTGGAACCTTAAATCAGGAGAGATGGACATTATGATTAGTCCACATGTTTTTTCACTCCTATTAGCCCATTTGACTTCCTTATCATCATCAATAGGTGTTTTTTCCTTTCCCAAGGTAATCTGGTACAAGCCTTTACTTCTTAATAAATCTTCCATCTGAGATTTCCATTGGAAGTAGTTGGTGCTAGTAAGCAAAAGATTACTGAAAGAAGCCATATTAAATCTGTAGATAATATGGATTTAAAAAATGAAACTAATTATCTAGATGGAAATATCTCAAAAATTTATGCGGTTTAAAAAAAAACACTAAAAATGGACTTCGTATGTGAAAGTTATGCCCTTTTTAAAAATGACAAAACCGGTAACCAAAGGACCACGTGGTGGTGTAAGTTGCTTTATGAAGTGATCCACTTTTATAAAGAGAAGTGGATATCACTTTTACAATGAAGTTACTTTATAAAAGAAAAGCCACATGCAAAATAAATAACTCTAAAATAAAATATTAAAGCTACGTATAGTGATTCACTTTTATACTTGAAGTGAAATACACTTTACAATTTTAGCATGGACTTTTTAAAAAAAAAGGTAACAAAAGAGAGGCTTGAACTCAAGACCTGTTACTTAATAAGGCAACTTTTAACCAAATGTTCTACTAAAACATATTGTATTGTTTCGCAAGAGGGTTTTTGTTGTTGTTGTTAACCAAATGTTCTAGAAAAACATATTGTATTGTTTCGCAAGAGGATTGGGGTTGTTGTTTTTGTTGTTGTTGTCGTAAACTCTTTTCACACAAGAAAAAAGTTTCTCTTTTCGATGACAACAAGGGTTAGATCTCGGTTAAATTACCCGGAAGATGCACCTTTTCCTATCTGTTTTTTATTTTTCGAGATCGCATAGGGTGCGGGGAAAAGAGAATACGTAGATATAAAAGAGTAGCAACCTGGAAACAAATAATATAAAACCAAAATAATACTCTGCAATTTAAAAAAAAAATGTGTATTTGGGATTTATACCTCCGGATCTGACTGAAATGGTCGTATATTGGGAAACCGAAAACCTTTTTGAGTGAAACAAAAAATGTTCCTAACTGAAACAAGTGCTCCAGATGCAATGGAATAGTCCTCTCATCTCAGAAATGTACGAAAATGACAGAAAATGTAGATGAGGCAACTCAACTTCACGATCTCAATATACAACAAGACCAGGTCTTCAAACAAGCTTTGATACCATGTTCGAAAACACAGATTCCAACAGAGGATGAACACCTTCAATAACCACTCACATAACCAGATCAAAGATCAACACATCAATGTTTTCACATGGTAAAACCCCTATGGGGAAACATCGATGGCCCCAGCCAACATGACCACTTGGAGTAGTTTATTAATGCAAAATAAAAAGATTACAGAGATATTTTACAAGAGCATTTCTCACAATCGATCATCGGAAAATGACCCTCCATGCTCTTTAAATAGATATCATGGACCAATCAGGTGTTGAGCCACAAATCAATGATTGTTAAGATCGAGGAGAATATGAACCATCATATCACTCTATGTCGGGAACATATCATGACCGTCAAATTTCCTAACTACAAATGCATACTAATGCATACTAAAGAAACACACTAAGAAACACACTTTTACCTAATGAAAAATTAGACCAAGTAGATCTTAACGAATTCGTAAGTGTCTAAATATCCTAACAGAAAATGAGGTAGGAAGCCATATAGAATTTATGGGTCTTTTTGAGGTTATTCAACTAGAACAAAATTTCACTTGAAATGAGATAACCTCAATCAATGATAACTTTTTCATGCAAGGAATAATACATATAATATATGACATTTATTGTTACAAACATAGTAGATTCCAATCCGAGAATGCGGGAAAATAGTCAAGCAAATTCTCTGTATGGGTATTTTAGCAAGTTTACCTAGATTCTAGAAGTACCAGGGTTGTAGTTTGGATATTCTAAATAGTTTCTCAACAATATGTTCCCTCCCTTATGCTGCTTCAAAAATTCATTAGGTTCCTCACTTTTGACTCACATAGTTGGTGGAGGTAGTGGTAACATTTTAGAAAATATTGAGGGAGCTAAAGAAATCGGTTGATGACCTTGCATTTGAATTATTCTTTGTTTAGAAACAATTTTTTCTTCAGAACATTGAATGATATATTTCATATCAAATACCCATGGAACAAATCCTGCTAATGAAATTCCCAAGGTCCAGATTAGGTTCTCCTTCTTCTTAGTTCAGGAATATTTTTGTAGTACTTGTATGATCTAGACCAATGGAACTGTTGATCTTTGTGACCAAGAGTGTTCAATGAATCTCTGAAAAATACTCCCTTCTTCTTACTTCCCATTTTTTCTTCTTTTTACAAAGGCGATGTTATTGTTGTTGGGTATGTTTTATATTATTTGCACGAGTAGTAGTGTCTGAGCGCCTGTGTCGGGCGCGCAGGGGGGTTAGAGCGGGGTGCAGGGGTTCGGGGGCAGCGCCCCCGAATTTTTTTTTTTTTGGGCCGACATATTTTCGCCGGTTTCGAGCCGACATATTTTCGTCGGGCCGACATATTTCCGGGACCACGTGATATGAGGTGGTTTTTCGGCACATGGTTTTTTGCCGATGGTTTTCTATTTCTGGTTAAGGAATTAGGGTTTTGGACTAATCCATGTCATTGGGTTAGGGTTTTGGATGCCGCTAGCTGCTATATGTATATTGTATTGTAAACAGTGTAAAACAATGTATCAATATAATATATGCTGGTTTTCCCGGTTTGGGTTTCCAGGTGAAAAATCTCTGTGTAATGTTTGTATTTGCCATTGTATCTTTTCTGTTCTTTTCTGAATATCAGTTTGCAGTTGATATTGTACAAGGTTAGAATTTACAATTGTCGATACTTACAGGTTGGAATTTTTATTTTATATAAATTCCACTACATACTACCTTTCTAACTCAATCAGTCATAGATCATTATTCAAATGCCATAATTTGTCATGGGACATGGATTTATTGCGACCCTTAATCGATGAATTGCTTATTAATAATGACATCGTTCTTTTACGAGTTGTGGATGATATGGAAAGGGTAATTAATTTTATGGGAAATGGTGATGTGATGGTATGATAAACAAAAAGTGTTAAGTATGGATGTGTAAAATGATGTATGGGAAATGTTACGAAAATGCGGAATTGTGGGGTTGCAAAATTAAATTCTTGTGAAACAATCTTTAGGAAAGGGTGACAATGATCGCATTGAGATTCATAAATACAATTAAGTGTTGGGAGAAATGTGGACTTGCGGGGTTGCAGAACTACGAGTCATAGAAAAGTGATGAGGAGTAAGGAGATTCACTCCACAATGAGAAATATGGCTAAGTATGAAAAGAAGTAAAAAGTGGAAAGTGGACACGGACCTATGGATTTGTGGAGGTGGAAACTTAGGAAAGGATTTAGAGATGGAACATGGCTCCACATCTGTATTTCTTGAACTTTGACTAAGTACCAAAAGAAAACAGAAAAGGAAATGAAGTAAGAGACTTGGTGAGTGCGGAGTTGCGGACCTGAGTAAGTAAAAAACAATTTAAGCAATGTTATGCAGCTCTGTATCTGCATCATTTGAAAAAACTATTAATTTCTTGAAGGTTTGTTTATGTAAGAGAAGTAATGTAAAGAAAAATAAGACAAGAAAAATTTAAAAGAAATCCTAAGAGTGGTTGAATGACAATACTAGACTGATTGAAGATATGGATCAACATCTCACTCCAATTGTGGGACAATGACCTTCTACGGGTTGTTGAGAACCCAAAATCATGTTCCATTGGGATATGGAGTCCAGTAAAACCAAAACAAAAATGTACAGAGGAAAAAAACAGAAAAAAATATATATACAAGGTTTCTTGTATGTTGGGGAATCAATAAAATAAATGCTTCAGATATATCCCATATAAAGGCAATGGATAAATTGTACCATTCATATATTTGAGGATGTATGAATTATGACCATTTATTCTTTCTATTTGGTATGGGTCAATCCACAGAGCTACGAATTTTGTGTGAGATGATGGCTTTTATTTTTATTTGCTCCATGGAAAAACTAATTGGTCTTTTAGAAACTCTTTTGCAGTTGTACTTTTATCAAAATACTTCTTGATTGTTTCTTGCCTATTTTTCATTGCTAATACCGCCTGTTGTCTTTGTTCTTCGAGTTGACAAGTTCATTATGTATTCTTTGCATTTTTTATTTGTTCCTCATATTCATCCTTAACAAGTAGTGCTATTGTGTTCAGTTCCATGTGCAGAGCTAATATTTCCTCTTTTCCATATACCAAAGTGATCTAAAATTGAAGAAGACTTGAAAAACTTGAATAATTATTGCAAGTGAATGTTATGTGTTTAAAGAAAAAGTATCAATTTGCAACACATAAATTAAAGGATTACTTATGCAAATTACACATAGACAGCAGCATAAATATTGAACATAAAACACATAAGCACAACAATTGATAAAGGAGTTCACCCCTCTTATGGGCTACATCTCCTGGTCCAGCTTCCAATGGATTATTATTATTAATTGCTCAAAAGTGCTCAAAAACATGTCTTACAATGCTCAAACTGACAAACCGACTGCTCCAATGGCTTCCCAGCGCCCCAAAACCCCTGTCTAGGCTCTTTAGGCACCTCAATCAGTCGAAAAATGAGAAATATAGGCCTCCTAGAAGTTCCTCCTTCAAGCTTGATGTCTTTGGTTCTACAATTCGCACCCTCCTTGAATGAATCTGACTCACATGCTCTTTTAAGCGCAAAAACCCATCACTGGGTGCAACCGCACCAACAGTGCAAACCGTAGGATGGTTAAGGGCACGCCAGCCCCTAACCGCCTCGGCACCTGGGCGTATGAGAGCATATGACCGCGCGCTAGGCAAAGGTGGTTAAGTCGTTACCAAACTGTGCAACTAACCCCGCGCTCCAAGTCATATGGAACACGTTTATATGACCAAGGGTTAAGTTTCAAATCGCGCACGCATACCAAATGGTCGACTATATTACATATAACATGGTCATATGTTGTGGTATGAAACCACGGGTCGGGGCTAAGCCTCGGCCCGCCCCCCTTTCCATTGAATACAACAATCAAGTTTAAATATAGGCACGTGGATATATGAAACAAGGAACAAAGCCGGCATAGTGGTTAGTGGAAGGTTGTGAAGTCTTTACATAGGAGGGGAAGTCTGGGGGTCGAACCCCGTGGACTCCCATTACATTTTATATAACACATAAACCAAATAATGAGGGGGAGACGTGGCGCCCATGGATTGGGCCACGTGTCCTCATATCATTTTCCACCAACCGGACATGTGTCAACACCTGACTCACCAGCAATCAACCAATAAACAACTACCATGTCATCACTGTACAGCCTGTACGGCCCTGCCACATCAGACCGTACGGACTGTACGGACTATACAGATAGGTACAGTCAGCATCAAATTTTTGCCTGTTTGGCTTGGCGAACAGATCGCGATATCTTCTTCATATGACGTCCATTTGACAAAGTAAATATATCACCGGAATCAGGAAGACGAGATGGACGCAATGGCACTGTTTTCGTTTCATTCCGAGCACTTTGAAAATTGAGCAAAATTTGATCCCCTGATCACACCTCCCCATTGGGAAGCTTTTGGACCTCCAAAAGACCATTCTCAGTCTATGTGAAGATGAGGGTATAGTTCCCTTACCCTTCCAACCTCAATCCACTTGGCCTTGCTTGGATTAGTCCCTTTAAGACCAACTCGCAAATACTCCACATTTCCTCTCTTCGAAGTTCGCATTCTCCTATCAAGGATGGTGTCTTCCTACAGTTCTGTTAGATACTCTGAAGAAAAATCATCTATGGAAGGAATCTGAACATGCCCTCCTTGATCATCAATCAATGGAGGCTCATACAACTTCAATTTCTCAACATTAACAACTGCATACATCTACATATATGGAGGCAAATCTAAACGAAAAGCATTGTTACCAATCTTGTCAACAATCTTGAAGGGACCATATCGAATCGGTTTCAACTTTTTACCTTCTCCTTTAAGCCTCTCCTTGCTAATGTAAAGCCACACTTCATCACCAACTTCGAAACTGTGATCAACACGATGCTTGTCATGTCTCGTTTTGTACTTGGCCTGACTCTTTTCCAACTGCTCTTGCACCACCTGATGTATCAACTGAATTTTTTCAATGAACTTCTCTGCCCGATCAATATCATATTGCCCATCAACAACAATATCTTTCCCAAAGATGAAATCTAAAGGTGACTTGGGAAAATAGCCAAAACATGCCTCAAATGGTGACGTTTGAGTCGAAGAGTGCTTGGCTCGATTGTACGCATGTTGAACGTAGTGCAAATGTTCATCCCAAAGCTTAGGATGCTTACTGCAATAAGCACGAAGAAGATGTACCACTGTACGATTCACCACCTCTGTCTGACGATCTGTCTGCGGATGAAAAGTTGTGCTCTTCTTAAGCTTGGTGTCCATGTGTAATGATCCCAAGCCAAATTCTTTCTTGGAATCACTAACTACTACTAATTTATTGAGTTATTAAGTTCATACAAGATTCATCAACACATGGAGATCACAATATATTAAAGATGTAGAAGCACAAGCAAAGATATGACCTTTTTATTATGAGCAATGTAAGATCAATACAATAGATGGCCGATCTGGCATAAACCTCAGATGGCTGTACAAGCAATAGATATGAGCTGCTACAAAATGCTCCCGCTAATACAAAATAATGCCTCCAAAGGTTGAATTAGAAATGAAGATCAATACAAGCAGATCTGAATGCCAAACTCTCCAGCTGAAGAATGCCACGCTCCAATAGAAGACTGAAACCCTCAATAACTCGGCCCTGCTGCCAAAAGTGTCCAATCACCCTAAGAAATATGCCAATTGATAGATCGGGTGATGGTAAGAATAACCCAGGTGCCTGAATCTCCAAGATCCCTCTCAATCTCCGTAGATCTGAATT
>ML781943.1:1051422-1087097 GCA_009831015.1 Picea engelmannii
CAGGGTTAATCTTCTATTCTTCTTTTGAGTTATCTTTTACTCCTTTATCCTTTTCCTTTCTTAAGTCAACTTAAAAATATAACTTTTAACTTCTTTGACTTTTCCCCCCTTCAGTGTGAGACTATGACCTAGTGGGGGTGCCTAGGCCACTGAGTCTCCTCATCACCTGTCTAAGAGGTGGGGGACATTACAGATGAAATTCCCAAATGCTTAACCAGGAAGAAATGTGTAGTTACTTGGCAACCTGAACATAGTTGCGCAGAAATAGATCTTGTATGTTTTAATTTGTTTATGTTTTTGTCCCCAAGGGTTAGGTATTCAAGGGTTCTACAAACAAGGGTTTTCCCTGTGCTATAGCTCTCTGATATACGTCCAGGGTCCAACAGTAGTACTTGGACCAATATCTTAGGGCATTAACTAAGGAGGATAGACCATACCCTTAGTCATACTACCTGACTACCTAGGTACTAGAAAGTACCTTCTAGAGTGTTGTTCTCGATGGAACTATAGCAGTCATGTGACCGATCGGTTTATCTAAAGTGGGCTTCAAGAAATCTAGGTCGATCCGTACACAGGTGTTGTCTGATGCGCTACGACTCGAAGGGGTACCAACAGGGGTTACAAGGGTGGCCAACAGATGTGTGCTTAAGAACGACTTGTATTTCCTACATGTATGAATCCCTCAACCTTGGCTTTATGTGTGTAACAACAAATCTCTATGGCTTAAAGATGCCAGAATACATCTCTACCCTGAAAAAAAAATTACCCACAATTTTTGCCAAGGAAAGTGCTCTGATACCACTTGTAATATACCAGATATAAAAAGTATACAGAACACAAATAAAATGCTAGAAATGGCAGAATAACAACAATATAACAATAACAATCACCACAATAACATTGAAATGATATAAGAATAACAACATAAATAACACTTTGATTCTGAGAGCAATGTTCACGGGCCTCTTCGAGGGGGAAACCTCTAGTCAAGAAGGGCTCTATTAGAATAATATCCTAACTAGGGTTCTCATATCCTCGACTCCTATTTATACTAAATATGTTTATCAGAAGAAGCATCTAGAGGAAGATCCTTCTAGAAGCAGAAGCTTCTATTAGGTCTTCTTACATTTGACTTATTCTATTTTATTGCAAGGCCTTATTAATATTTACCTTTATTACATCTGAATATATTGTTCTACATATGTGCGGGTTAGGACCCTAACACTCTTGTCTCTACCTTTCGAACAAGCTCTCTTTTTCTCAATTTCAACATAAGGATCAAAAGTTATGGCCTCTAGAATATAGAGACACAATGACCATTGATTTATCTAGATGAATTATGAGTCCTTGATTTGTTAATTCTCGTTATTTATCCCACATGCATTGTGGAGTAGTTCTCATATATTGTTTATAATAAAAATGCAGTCGCATATTATTTGTGTGTGAAATAGAGATAACTATGGAACCTTTTGTGGCTTATGCACAATATAGATTTTGGTTCCCACCTCATCACCCAATCATCATGCCATGTCATTGTTGATTCATCCATATCCAACCTATTCCATCCAAGTGTCACCTGGGGGTAGGTCTACCTGACTTCCATGTGTCCCAATATTCTAGGTCCACTTCAATGTCACATGTCACAATATGGAAAAGGAGGGGGGGTTGATACTTAGGAATATAATTTAATGAATAATTTCATAATAAAATCGAATAATAGGGTTACATAGAAATTCAAGTATAATAGAACTCAGTAAAATGACTAAGTGTTGGGACATAGTAAAATGGGATTCTGAATCTTCATTCAAAAGTAAAAAAATAAACTAACTATATAAGACTTGGTAAAAAACAAGTGTAAACTCAGTAAAATGACTAAGCCACGAGGGAGAAATTTGGTTAATACGGAAAGGGAAATGAAAATTGAGGATTGTGGGATGGTGGGGTTGCGAGGGAAGAGTGATATGAAAATTTGTTAAGTATGAATACTTGCAGGTTTATGAACTTTTAGGGGTAGGAGTAGAAGGTGAATATGAGAGAGGGGGTCCCACATCTACATTCATGAAAAATGACTAAGTATAGGGGTATCTAGAGTATGGAGAGTAGAGAGGTATGAAAAATGACTAAGTATGGAAAGAGATATGCTAAATTAGGGGATGAAATTGGCATATTTTATTCATATGACCTTTTTTTTAGAATATGTAAAATGTTAGATGAAGATGAGAAATAGGGATATTGAGTGAGAAGGAGGATACAAGCTATTTCCCTCTTTTTAGAATATTTTATTTTATCCGCTTTTTTTCAAAAGATAAGCCATCCCTATTATCCTTTCATGATGAAAAATTACAATATTGAAGCTATTTTAAGATTTTTTAAGTCTTCATGATCAACAAGTGAGGTTTATTTGGAACTTTCCACATTTGAAAAATTTTTTAGACTCCATTTGAAAAAAGGAATATGTTCAAATATGCATCCCAATCACATAGTTGATGGGTGTGTAGGAAAACACATCAACATTTCGCTACAACTGTGGGACAGTGACCCCTTGTGGGTTGCTAAGGACCCAGACCAAGACTAGTTTAATTCATCGATTGGGATATGGAGCCATCCCAAAACCATTATCTTGATCCAACTAATGCTTATTAGGAAAACTTTACTGAAAGAGAAAATTGTGTACATGAGAAAACAAAATCTGCCTATCCTAAACTACTTGGAGAGAAGGGATCCTTTTAAGTGTAAGTATACTTATAATGTAGCCATTCAAATAACCAATTCATATAACTAATATCATCCCTGATTGAGAGTGTTGTTTCATTTTCCATGTTATGGAGATATTATTTCATCACATAATCACAATAGCGCCATCTCAAGGTTGAAAAGTGAACTGTTGCTCAACATTTGTGGAGAATTGTACAACTATCTTTTGTTTTTCACCAAAAATACCATTGTATTTAGAAATAAAATATACCACTCATGGAAGATCTTGTTGCAAATTCCCTTGTAATTTTTATTCTTATAATATATCTTCTTCATTAAACTCTACTCCAGATGAAAAAACAATAGCTTGAAAGTTTAATGTAAAGTGACAAGTTTTTTAATCACTTTTATTTATCTCATGTTGATATTCATCTTTCGAATTTGTATAAATTAGTTGTTTGAAAACCCATTTCAAAATTTTCAATTGGACCAAGTTGACCAAAATATTCATTTTCAACTTATGGAGGTTCTTCAAATACATGTTTAGTGAATGGTTGATGCACTTACTTTGGTACATGATGTATGGGATGATATAGTTGAGACACTTTGTTATGATGCTTGGTTGATATATTAATGGTTGAGATACATGGTTGTGGCACTTGGTTCATGGTAGAGGCATATCATGAGTGATATGACACTTGTTTAAGGCACATGGTTGGAATATTGTAGAGGCATATGGTTGGTACACAATTGAAACATGTTTATGGCATATGGTTGATACACTCCATTGATGATATCCTATTGTATATTGTATGGTATTGATGTACACGGTTTATGTACATCAGTTTTTTGCATGGTTGGCACACAGTATGGCACAGGATGTACATGGTTGATGTTTTTTTCATGATTCTTTATTAATTGTTGACATCTATCTTGTTTCATGATGTATGGAATGGCACCAGTTTGATGCATGGACAGGTCTAAGGATCATCATAGGAATAACATATTATTATTTAGAATTTGATCTATATTCCCATTGAGCAGTAACATTTGCAGTAGAAGCAGATTGTAGCAATATCATATTGCTCATATTGTAGAGAAGATGGGGGGAGACATACCCACAAGGGGAGTTATTCTCCTTCCCATGATTGGTTGTAGAAACATGATTATAGGATAAGAGATGATGGAAATTCATTCCATCAACATTGCATTATAGTGATATCCCTTGTCCAAATGGTGATATATCATTCATATAGTAGAGAAGTAGACAAGGAAATCATCCCACAGGAAACTGTAGCCAGGAGGAGCAGCCTCAGGGACAATTCAACCAAGGGGAGCATCCCCAAAGAGATATACCATTTTCCATTGATGTCAAAGGGGGAGATATAGCCACATTGATGTGTATATTTATGAGCATCATTGCCATATCTAAGTTTTACCAACAAAGATCAGTGTTGACATCAATGTTGGTGTTTCCATCAATGGAAAAGGGGGAGATTGTTATATTATGTTGTCATTGATATCAAAGGATTGATGTCAAAGGGTTGATGTAAAGTATTGTATTAGTAATTTTTTTGTATCATTGATGTAGTGATTGTTGGATCATGTGGTCATGGATGTAATTGATGTTATATGGTTGATATCATGAGGTATCATAATGATGCATTGTTATGAATGTAAAGGTTGATCATTGAATGTATCATTGATGTCATTTCATGGTTGATATGAAGAACCAAATGTATGAACTCCAAAGTGGTCCCATTATGGTGAAATCCGTCATGGGAATATGCTTTGCGAAGTCCAAATGGTTAAGTAGTTGAATCATCCTAGATGTGTGGTTAAGGAACCCAAGGTTGGTTGTGGAATAATATAATGAAGAATATTTAATTGTCAAGTGAGACTATTCTAGATAGATAGTGTTTTTCATGCCATTTCTAGTGATATGTGGAATGTCACATAACTCCTCACGGTTAGATATTTATGTCCATGTGAAGTTGGAGAACCTTCATGAGTTATCTAGAAACCCTAGAAGGTCAAAGAAGTCAAATTATTCTAGAATCTCCTAGAAGAATTTGACTAGTCAAAGTGGTTATTCATGGGTTAATTGGTTAAAACAAGAAAACAATTAAAATAAATTAGTTGCAACTAAAAGTGGAGAGTTTACTATTTGTTGAAAAGTGGTTGTAAGTGAACAAAGTGGTTAGAAGTGGGTTAGCCCCAAAAGAAGGAAGTTGGTTAAAGTCTATTGGAGAATAACCCCTAGAGGAATCTACTTGGAGAAGTATAAATAAGAGAGAAAGGGTGTCTTATATAGTAAATATATTGAGCATATTGAAGATCTATTTTGGTGAAAGATTCATTTCATGTACTCATGGATGCATCAAAAGTTTTGTAAGCCTGAGGTTTGACAACAAACGTTTCGAAGGTTCAGAAAACCCTAGTTTCCAGAAACAATATATGGGCCGCAGTGGGCCAGGGTGCATATGTATGTGGGCTTAAGGAGATTAGGGCACATACAGTTGGAAAGAACATGAAAATATTGAGTAAGTGTTGGTGCCAGGTTCTTAAATTTTGAAGCAAAGTTCCCAGAACAGTAGTCTACTAGTTTAGATCTGCTACATAACATATGGTATAGTTATATTTTATCTTGATGATTAGATTTGCTCATGGTATGGTAAATTCTTGAAGCATTATTTGTATCGTTTTTGTGATGTTTGGATAAGGTAGATGATGGCTGGTCAGTTGAGTAGTTCGTTTATGATATGATTGAGAGATATCTATGATCTTTAATGGTGTATGCATGAGGAACATGCATAGGTTGTTGGATAGTGTAGATTTTTTTGTGGATTGTACAGTTTGGGAAGTGAAAAGTTGGTTGTAGTGACAGGTCACAAGTGGATGTGACAGAGGCAGAAAGGGTCTGAAGGGACAAAAGTTTGAAGTTTCTGAAACCCTAGTTTCTAAAGGTGTACGTAGGCTAACAAAAGGAATAATGCATACATTTGAATGCTGCAGTATAGTCAGGTCATGTACATATGTGTGTTGTAGTATAGATAAGTCACATACCTGTTGACAGATTGGATTCTATCTACAATCTAGGTCTTCTGCTTGAGGACCAGATTCCTCTTCTCAGTTGTTGTTCAGATCTGCAGTTTGGGTCTTGCAATGAGAGTTGGTGCTCTATTTGAGTTGTTTCTCATTTCAGTTGGTGTTGATAAACCCCAAGGATTTTAGTCCGTAATACAAAATTTTTACATATATACCTTGTGCTCCTTGTGTTATTTATGGTGATGGTTTATTGATTATGTATGCTGTTGAGATATGCTTACATGCAAACAACTAGTTGTGAATTGAAGTAATGAATAATGAGTAAATGGTGATTCCTAACTAAGGTGTTTTGTAAAGAAGTGTAAAAATATCCCCATATTGATTCACCCCCCCTCTTAGTGTGGTTGGTGGGTCCAACATTTGAAACATCATGTTTCTCACTTTTATCTTCAAGAACATAATTTGATGTACATAATTTTTCACATCTTTCATTAGACTTCTCTTATACATCATTTTCTTGATACTTTGGGAAGTGTATTGGAAATTTCAAAAGATCAACACCACTTCCATGAATATATTCTTCAATGAATTGATATTTTTGCGTTAACTCTTTCCAACTACACTTTCCTTCTTGCTTCAATAAAAATATCAAATTCACGGGAAAATCATTTTCATAACAGATAAAAATTATGAAAACATTTGGAAACAGATGACATCATTTGGAAACTAGACTATAGCTGAAAATTCAATAGCATGTCTTCAGTACCATCTGATGCTCCTTGAATTACGCTTTCAAGAACCTGATTTATATTAAACCATTAAACTAGAAATACACCAAATCTATTTCCAAGGCTTGAACCAGACATGTTCTAGTTTATCAATAATATTTGATCCTAAAAAGTATCATGTTTATTGAAAACAAATCATTCCCATTTATGGTCTGTAAAACCATGTTTTTGTTTATCCCTAAAAGAGTCGCCAAAAACGTTGATCCAAAAGATTGTTTTTTAGGCATTTAAGATAAAATCATGAGGATAACCCCCCCCCCCCCCCCTATTTTTTTATAGAGGTCGTGTTCCTTATTTTTGATATATTGAATATTGTTCTTCTTAAATTAGATGCATGCAATACTAAAAGTTAACAAATCTTCCATTAAAACGCCTACATACAAATGTACAAACTCTTATATATAGATGTACTTGTCAAGAACAACATCTAATTCAAGAAGAAGAAATAAATATGCCTACAGAATTTGTATTTAGTTGGATTTGAGTCTTCTTTGAACATATATTCTTTCTTTCTTTAAAAACAATGTGAAACTAGAATCATCTATGACTTTGCAAGATGAAATAAAAGTACAGTGGAGAGGTCATCAAATAAATTAAAATGATCATCTCATTTAAAACATTTCTTTTTTGATAAACATGTATTTGAAATTTCATGCTTTAGACTCAAAGTATGAGAAATCACTATTAATTTAATTCCCTGAATAGTTGTTTGTGGGAGAAATTAATAAAAATATCCCAAATGTAATAAGATGAAAATTTTTGAAACAAAAGGGATGAAACAACCTCAACAAGATATCAAATCCAATTAGATAAAATAAATTAAGTGAATTTTCCTTTTTACAAGCAAGTATTTTTCTCCTCTGAAATATCATTAGAAATAAATGGAAGAATCTAGAGAAAGATCTTATTATAATTATATATTCTTATTTCCAAACAAACATGGAAAACCTAATGGAAATATTCGAGAATAAATAAATATGGGGAATAAATTTAAGCATGCTAATTCATAAAATCTTGGAAATGAAAAACTTGCTTCGTGTGAACTCTCCCCCACTACAAAATCTCATGACTTCCAACCATCACCAACCTCCTATGCATTATATTCACCTATTATTTTATAACCTTCCTTAATATTATTTAGGGTTATATTTAGGGCTTTATTTCCCCCTTAGATATTTGTTTCATCAACTAGTACCCACTTTAGATGCTTGGAATGTTTTGTTAATAAACAATTTTCCAAAAATTATTCATTGCCAAGATAGAAAATAGTCTCAATTATAATTTAACTTTTAGGGAAATATATTCATTGTTCCATCTATGGGAACCAATTCCAAAGTTTTCTTCTTATCTCTATCTTTCCAACGAGCTCTAATTTTCTCAATTTGGACATAGTGATCAAACGTTATGGCTTATGAAAGATAGAGACTTGGTGATTGTTGATTTATCCACGTGAATTTTGAACCATTGATTTTTTAATTCTCCTTATTTATCCCACGTGCATTGGGGAGTAGTTCCCATATATTTTTTATAATAAAAATGCAATCCCATATTATTTTTTTGTGAAATAGAGAAAACTATGGAACCTTGCATATCTTGTGTACACTATATAATTTGGTTACCACCTAATCGCCCAGTCATCATGCCAAGTCACTACTGAGTTATCCCCATACAAACATCTCCATTCAAGTGTCACCCATGGGTACATCCACCTCACTACCATGTGTCCCAATATGGTAGGTTCACTTCACAACCACGTGTCATAATATGCCAGAGGGGGGTTAAGACTTAGGAATATAATGAATAATTTCATAATAAAATTTGAGAATAGGGTTACATATAAAGTCAAGTACAATTAAACTCAGTAAAATGGATATTTTTTGGGTTCTTCATCCACATTAAAAATTCAAAAAATAAACTAAGTATAAAGCTTAGTAAAAATAAGTGTAAAACTAAGTAAAATGAATAAGTCATGAGAGAGAAATTTGGGTAATGAAGAAATGGAAATGCCAATTGAAGATTGAGGGATTATGGGGTTGTGGGGGTACGGTGATATGAAAAGTTTATTAGTATGGATACTTATGGGGTTATGGACTTGTAGGGTTATGAGTGGAAGGTGGAGATGAGGGAAGGGGTCTCACATCTGCATTCATGGAAATGATTAAGTATAGGGGTATGTAGTGTATGGAGAGTAGAGAGGTATGAAAAATGACTTAGTATGGAAATATGTATGAAGAATTAGGGATAAAGTTGACATATCTAAGTTATATGACCTATGTTTTAGAATCTCTAAAGTGTTGGATGTAACTAAAAAATAGGGTTATTCACTGAGAAGGAGAACACCAACCATTTCCTTCTTCTTAGAATATTTTATTTTATTCTCTTTTTTTCAAAAGAGAAACCATCCCTATTGGCCTTTCATTATGAAGAACTATAACATTGAAGTTTTTTTAATATCTTTTGAGTCTTCTTGATCAACAAGGGAGGGTTATTTATCACTTTCCACATTTGAATTTTTTTTATTCTCAATTTTAAAAAGGAACAAGTTGAAATATGTACCCCATTCACCTAGTTTATGTGTGATTAGGAAAACACATCAACGGTTCTTCTCCTAACTTACCCTCAAACTTAGCAATGTCAGAGAGTAGTTTGGTAGGAATGGGAGGCTAGGTAGGGTCACGATGGATAGGTTCATTGATCAATTGGTTTATTTTTGGGATGGTCAATTGAACCATAAAATGAAAGGATTTATTAGTAATTTTCTCCATCATGGAACTAGGGGAGGATGGTCTCGATGAAGGAAGTAAAGGGTTGGAACTGGTTTCACTAGTACCTCTCAATGGGGATGGGGGATCTAACTCATATGATCTATAATATGTAGAGAGATCAAGGTGGGGGCCATTGATTCATTAAGTGGAAATGAGAGCACACATAATAGGAAACTTATGTTGAAGCCTTTGAGCCTACAATACTATCCCTTGGAAGGAAAAATGGTGTCCTAAAGGTAACTCTAAGTTTTGTTTTAGTTAGTGCTATTAATGGTTTTGAAGATGGTTAAATGTTTAAATTAAATTGATGAATTAAAAAGAAATTTTGAAAATTAACAAATTTGAAATTAAAGTACTTGAAATAAAAGTGTACTTATGCAAGAAACCTAATCAAAGGTACTAAATGCTTACTTTTATTTTTGGAAAATTAAGAAGATGTTGCATGCAAATTCATAAATCTAAAGTAGAATACTTTCTTTCAGATAATGCAACTACATTTGCAATGGAAAACCCTATTAGAAAGTAAAAAGAGGGGTCCTAAGTGATGTTTTCATTTTACTAATGGTTTAGTATGAAAATGTAATCTAAGTAAGGTTTTGTGACAACAAATTTATGACAACCAATGTTTTTATCAAAGAACAATAAACCAAATGAAACATAACCTAGTTTAAATTGCCTTCCTTGTATGTTATTTTTGTCTTTTTTGAATGAAATTAAATGGTATGCAATAAAAGAAATAAATTAAATCATATAAAAACTATTCAAAGATAAATATACATCCTATTTGCAACAACAAATAGGGAGACAAACCCTCAAAAAACCTCTTGAGGGAAAGGTACTAAAACCCCCTAAGGGTTTGGTCCTCAATCCCTTGGGTTTACAGGTTTTTAAACTAGGATATAAACTGAGGAAAATAATGGATTTAAGAAGAAATAAAAAGCACCTACAATAAACTAATGAATCATTGGAAGTAGAGACAAATTCAAAAAATGAACAGTGTAGAAAAATAATTGGAAACATGCATTGTCTTGTGGTGGAAAATGAGCCCAAAATTACATTATGTTGTGTTAACAATGACCCAAAAATCTATGTTTGTTAGTTGCAGAAAGTGACCCCAAAATATTCATTGGCTAGTTTCATAATCCAACCCCAAAACTTGTGTTAGCGAGTTGCATAAAATGACCCCAGAAGTTATGTTTTTCAATGCATTTGTTACCTCTAGAAAGTGTGTTAGGTCCATGGACTGGATCTGAAGTTGTGGCCTTAACTCTTGAGGGTTCTTAATTGTATTTGTGACACCTATAACATGAAAATATGAATATAAATATACATGATGTTAAGAACCCTTGAAAACTTATGGAACCTAAATAAAAAATGGAAGAATTAACCATTTACCACACACCCACAACCAAGGATCATGAGATTGAATTAGATTCCTAGTGGAGTCACCATCCTATTTTTCTTTTGCGTCAAGGGTGATAAAATACAAAAATGTTTTGGTTGTGATAAACCTATAGAGAAAAAGGGTTAGAAAACAAGAAACCCTAGTTTTATCATAAAAATAAATAAACATCTAGATCTATGTTATTCAATCAAAGTAAAAGGAATGCAAAGAAAAGAGACGTGAAAAAAATGGATGTAAATAATGAATATAATCTCATACCCAATGACGATATCATATACAAATACACCCATGGAGAAAAACTTTGAATATCAGAATCCTCTAGTGGCCTCTATGTGGGAGGGTTCTTCTTCTTTCCCGAAGGTGTGGTTGTAGGTTATGATTGTCCTCTTTCATGGTTGAAAGTGATGGTGAAATGAGGCCAAAAGTTCAGAGGGAATTTCAGTATCACTTCATTACTTTCAATCATGGATAATATGGAAAATGGAGGGTACATCTTTAATTTATAGGAAAAATAATGCTTATCCTTGATAGGTTCAAACTAATAAAATATGATTATTTCACATAATCAATTTTAACCATTACTTGATAGTTTTACTTTTTCTCAATAAAATAAAGAGAAAAAAGTTGTAAAGTGCTTTTTACCTTTAATTAAATGGAGATATTAAAAGGGGAAGTGATTTTGTAGGTTAGTTTGGAGGGAAAATGGTGTGAAAGTGGGTGTGGACATGGCATAGATGTACTATAGATGGTGTATTTTGGTAATACTCACAATTTGGGCTAGGTGAGATTTGTTTTGGTGATAATAGTATCAATTCTTAGTGATGAAAAACATACAATTAAATGAATGCATTGATTTTTGTGTGCATGTCAATTAATAAATGCATTGATTTCAATGTTCATGTCAATTTATAATGCATTGATTTTAGTGAACATGCTAATTTATATTTCTATTTCAATTTCTAATGCATTGATTTCATTGTCCATGTCAATTTCTATTTTTATTTAGTTTACATATATGTAATTGTTTATTTTAGTGTACATATTATTTTCTAACTCATTGATTTTAGTGTACATGACAATGTCAATTTCTATTTCTATTCAATGCCAATTTCATTTTCAGTTCCAATTCCAATTCCAATTTCAATGTCAACTATTATTAAAGGTCAATTCAATTTTTGTTTCAATTTCAATTCATTTTCTAATGCATGTACATGTATATTTCTAAATGCATTGATTTCAGTGTACATGTTAATTTCTAATGCATTGATTTCACTGTACATGTCACTTTATGTTTCTATTTCAATTTGTGTTCAATTCATGATGTATTAATTTTAGTGTACATGTCAATTTCTATTTCTATTCAGTATACATATATATAATTTTTTATTTCAATGTACATGTCAATTTATAATGCATTGGTTTCAGTGTACATGCCAATTTCAATTTCCACTTCAATGTTTATTTTTATTCCATTTCTATGTCAAATTTTGTCAATTTCTATTTCTATTTATATTTCAAGCAAAATGTATCTTTACAAAATATATGGTCGCTTTATCCTGCACATTGTTATTAATTCCCCTTCCTCATGTTAACAATCCATTACAAAAAAATTACGAATGTATCCATCCATGGATAATTTAAAGGATGGAAAGTTAACATAGAATGTAGAAACCATGATGAATCTTACCATTCCTCAATATGAAAAGTATAAAATGTTTGACTATATTTTTGTAAAAATATTTCAATTTCTAAGGATTTTATATACTTGAACTATAAAATTTGGGCTATTTTTATGGTAAAATAATTTTATTCTATAGAATTTGGGCGAATCACTTTTAGAGAAAATGGAAATTGGTGAATCTTATTTTTGGAAAAAGCATGGAAAATTAGCCAATGGGAAATATATTGGCCCTAAAATTTTCCTTATATCTGGTTTACAATACATGCTAAATTGTGTGTCTTGTGATTTTATTACAAAAGGTGCAGATACAATTGTTCAAGCACAATGCAACATATTCCAAAATCACATATGATATCTCTCCTAGTGCTTTCGCATATAACATATCCCTACTTAGTATTTTTTCTTTAAAATCAAATTTTATGTTACATTCAAAAGAAGACATAATTATATATATATGTATTTAAGCTACAAACATTGAAATGTTGACATGTACACATGAATCTTACTTATAATAAATATTTACTCAACCCATACTTATTTGTGATAAATGTTGTGTGATTGTTTCACCGTCATTGAACGCATCCACCTTGTTTGTATACTATTTATCCATAGTTTTTACCAGTTTAGCATTTTCATTTATCCACTCTTAGGATTTGTTTTACAATTTCCCTTTCTTATTCTTCTTTACTTGTCTTCTTTCATATCAAAAATTTCCAAGCACTTAGTAATTTTTTCGAATGATGCGGAGAGGGCCAACAAAAATCTCAAATCTGCAGGTTTGTAAGTTTGTCGTACCGTAGGTATGCATTCCCTCTATAGACATTTCTTATCTTTTACCTAATCGTATCTTCTAATTCACTTTCACCTCTTATATTTAGTAACTTTTTTTTGAAAATGCAAATTCAAAGCTACATAACATTAGTCAAACCTTTTTGATTGCCCATGTCCACAACACTCCACCTACCAAAACACTTTGCTCCTTTTTCCTTTTCCATTTTCTTCCGATACTTAGTTTAATTTTCCACCAAAGTAGATTTGGTCCCATGCGCTTCCCTTTTATTTTTTTGTTTCAATCGTCCTAGGTTAGTAACTCTGCAAGTTCGCATCTCTCATAAC
Source organism: Picea engelmannii (assembly GCA_009831015.1). NCBI lineage: Eukaryota > Viridiplantae > Streptophyta > Pinopsida > Pinales > Pinaceae > Picea > Picea engelmannii. The sequence continues at coordinate 1,064,920 of ML781943.1, forward strand.
ACTTGAAAATATTTTCAATCCCAATGCAGACCTATTCACCCTTTCCCAAAGTTGTGTTCATAGGCATTTAGGTACACAAATACGTAACTCTGCAACTCTGCATTTCTATGTTAACATTTTACACTTCCCATACATAATTTTTCACCTTCATAAATAACATTTTTTGTCCATCATAACATCACATCACCACTTCCCATCATATTTATTACCCCCTTACACATCATCCTCCACTTGTAAAAAGCATAATGTTGTTATTAATGCATAACACATCAATTAAAGGTCACAATAAATACAAATCTCAGGAAAATTGATGACATTTAAGGAATGATATACGATTGATTAAGTTGCCAAGGAAGTATGTGGTATAATTTAATAAAATAAAAAATTTCAATCTGTAAGTATCGAAAATAGAACCACCTTGGTAAAAACAAAGCAAAAAAGGATGTCATATAAGAATAAGTAAATGTTTTGTGGAGATACATTGAACACACTTGGTCCTGAAGATCAACAATTCCAATGATTTAGGGAATATAATTACTATAAGTCTCTTTCTCCGACAAAAAAGGAAATGAACTTAATCTAGACCTCATGAATAATATTAGTAGGTTTTTTTCCAGAGGTGAGTGACATGAAATATATTTTTCAATGGTGCACAGACAAATTCATTATTGAATGAAGAATAATTCAAATGAAAGGTCATAAACCCATTTCTCTATCTCCTTCATGTTATGAGCAAAATCTCTAAATGGCATGGGGTAAACCACAAAAGACAGAATGACATGCAGAAATCAACTCTAATCCGAAGTATGATATATAAATGAAATGCTAACAAAACAAGTTCAAGAGCCTACCTCGTCTAGATGTTAGATGAAGACCATCATTGAGCACACAACTCAAAGCTTTATACCTACAGATTTTCCTCAAAAAGAAATATACGTAAGCATATGGTGATAATATATAATGTTAACATGGCAAGGGAATCCCTTGTCCCACTTCCTTTTTCATCATCAATGCAGGAGGGCTAAGTCGGTTCATTAAAGCATCCATAGTTGATAGATCCCTACCTGGGCTCCCTCTTCACGGCATTGATCCCCCTGTTTCCCACAACCATTTTGTTGATGACACCTTAATGTTTGGATCCCCTACTATATGAGAATCACTTTGGATCCTTTGTATTATTCAAACTTTAGGTGAAGCCTCAGGAATGGACATTAACTGATAAATATCCAAGATCTTCTTATTTAACACCCTGATGCCTATCCAACTCCATATTACCAATATCCTAGGCTTCACGCATAACTCCCTTCCATCCAAATACCTTGGCATTCCCATTATAAACAAAGATCTTTGAAGTATCTCTTGGGAGGGGATCCTTTCCTTCCTAAACAAAAGAATTTCCTCTTGTACTTTTTTCTCGCTCAACCTTTCCAGTCGCCTCATTCTTCTCAAGTACATCCTTCAAGCCCTGCCCATTTATTCCTTCACGGCTCTGGCAACTCGCAGCTTCATTTTAAGTGCCATCAAAACCTTAGAAATAAACTTTTTCTAGAAGGGGGCAAAGAATGACCAAAAAATAACTTTGATCGGCTAGGAAAATATTTTCAAACCAAACTTAAAAGGAGGTATTGGATTATGGGACCCAACCATTCTCAATAGAGTTCTCAGTGCTAAAATTTGGTGGAGGTGGCTAATTTTCCATGGTTTTTCCAAAAACGAGATTTGCTATTTTAAAAATGATTCGCCCAAATTCTATAGGATAAAATTATTTTACCTTAAAAATCGTCAAATTTTTATCAAAAATATATAAAATACTTAGAAATTTGAATATTTTAAAAAAAATATCGCCAAACATTTATAGTTGACATATGAAGGATTAGTAATATTTGCCAAGGTTTCTACATTTTAAAACAAATTTCCATCCTCAAAATCATCCCTAGCCCCAAAGACCTCTGGGCCCAACTTTGGAGAAATAAATACGCTCCAAAAATCACAGAAAAGAAACTAACCTGATGGAATGAAAATACTTCGGGCTCTTTGATTTGGAAAGACACAAAGAAAATCCACTCCCTGATTCCAGATCATTCTTTCTGGGAAATGAAAAATGGAATAACAACTTCCTTTTTGTATGAATCTTGGAAACAATGACCTTCTCTAGTGCATTATTCTATGGAATAAAATGTTATTTCCCCTACTAATCTGGCGGGTCTAATCAAAGTCGTATACTATTGTCAAGAAGACACCCTTGGGGATACTTGGAATCATTGGAAGTCCACCAGCCTAGAACTCCACATTCAAGCAAACGTTGATCTTCAGCCTTGGCACGAGCTAACCATCTCTAGGAAAATTCAAATTCTACAGGGAGAGGACATCTTGATATGGGGGAATTTTTCGAGGGGCACCTTAACCTTTAAAGAAGAATACAACATCAAGAAACCATTCCACCTTATCAACCAAGAGCAATTTTGGAAGAAAATCTAGTTGACTAAGCACTGGGAAAAAATTAACAGGTTCCTTTGGCTTGTCGCACATAAAGGTATCCTCACCTGGGATAATCTCATGAAAAGAGGCTTTGTCGATCCTTCCATATTCCTTCTCTGCCTAGGAGACTCTTAATCTCAAAATAACTTTCTCAACCTCATCTCCCTTAGTTCATAAATTTGGGACCAATGTTCCATAATCATGCACGTAACGAATCACAATCGAGAAGGCCTTAGGGAAACCATAGAAGGATGGAGAGACTCATATTTTCATTCTTCTATCCTCAACCACACCTGGAAGCTACTTTCGGGTTTCATCCTCTAGAATATATGGAAGGAACACAATAGGAAGATATTCCATTAATGTCATCTTGATTGGAAAACAGTATGGAAACACATTCATGAAAACATCAGAGAAACAATCCACCTGCATCCTTGGAAAGAAGAGGACTTGTCATGTCCTCCCCAAGAAAAGCATATCTTGGACAGTTGGAACATCAACTTCAAACCTCATTCTTCTAGGGAACTTTAGAGATCTCAGGCCAATGACATCCCTTCATATTGGTTCCCTCCATCTCCAGGTTTTATCAAGTTAAACTTCGATGGAGCCTCCAAAGGCAATATGGGCCCTGCTATATTCAAAGAGGTTCTCTGTAACAACCAAGTAAACATAATGATGATCACTGTTGGCAGCATTGGACATAAAAAAAAGAATGCAGCTGAGCTCTAGGGTCTCATGAAAGGACTATAGCTTTCTCAAGAGAATGGCCACCATAAGTTGATCGTTGAGAGGGACTCCCAAATAATTCTCATTCTATTTTCAAAAATGATTAACAGGGCGGACATGGAAAACATTTCCCCCTTCTCGCAACTTACGACAAGACTCATTGTCATTGCAGCTCTCATTCGTCTTCACTTAGTCCTCATTCCTTTGCATGTTCTGTGGAGAGCTAATGAGATAGCTGAAAACTTATCCAATATTGGGGTGGCTCTAGATGGGCCAGATCTTATCTGTACATTCCCCACCCACAATGATCATCCAATCCTCCAGGACTTTATTTCTCGGGCTCTCATCATTGATATCCCCTTGGATGGGGTTTCAACAGGATCCACATGTCCATGGGAGAAGACGGTTCCTTCCACGGCTCCACAGACCACATGATCATCACATGCAACGTCCCCCTTCCTTTATTACCCCCAGATGACCACTCATTGCCTTCACTTCTACGATATCCTAACTAAATGCTCCAAAGTTTCCTTCTCTAGTTTTTTGTCCTAGCGATGGAGGAAAGACGTTGGTTGTCACCTCTGCGCGCATGTGAAATTCATATCCAATTTCCTTATTATGGCGGCGCTCATTAGTAGCCCATTCACTCTTCCTTTTTACTTGTTTGCAGCCCATGCACTTTTCTAGGCTCTCTAGTTTTTACCTCTATCTACTTACTCTCAAGTCTTCCTTACCCTCACTCACTGGTGGATATGCCTTGGCTTTGTGAGTGTTGATGTTTGGACAACATCGAGAATACATTTTTCCATATATATATATATATATATATATATATATATATATATCATATAATATATGACATGATATTTATACTACAATGTATAAATATACTTAATAAATAAGTAGTTAGGGTAAAATCATGAAGTTGGGTAACACTTTCATGACAATCGGGTCTCCAAAATTCCTAGTGGCAAATTTTTAGCCGAAAAAATGTTGCTAGGAATTTTTTTGGCCGAAACCATTTTCGGCCGAAAATTTGCATGTCAAATTTAACGGTGCCCTCGAAATTTGTGTACAATGTTTTTCGAATGAATTATTTTCCTGTGGTAAGCATATTTCAGCTGAAATAATTTTCGGCTGAAACGTTTATTTTTAACGGATTCCGTTAAAAACTAGGTTTCGACCAAAAGAATATTTCGGTCGAAAACCTGAAAATGGGACTGTTTGCAGGAAACTGCAAATTCTCTCCATATTACTTCATCTTTGGAGGTAGCAGGCTCCTAAAAATACTCAAAATTTAGTTTCATAATTGATACCAACATTTTTAAAATTGAATCTACTTTCATTGGGTATAATGTGTCTTCATTTTCATTGTTTTTATCTAATTTTATTTAATTATGGAAAATTTGTATTCATATCTCTAATTTTATCTAATTTTATATTAATTATGGAAAAATCCATATCTCTAAAAATACACACTAGAAAATTATGGAAAATTTATATTCATAATCCTTAAAATGTTCCCTTCAAAAGGGTATTTTTAGATTTTACTTTTAAGTAAAAATTAAGATAGATACATGGTGGAAGAAAACATGTGTTTAAAATCTGTAACTTTTTCAGATTGATCAACTTCAAAAAATTCTATAAATTATAATATCCATCCACTAGATTCAAAACTATATTCATCACAAAATAGAGTCTCTGTAGATTGCTGCAGTATATTTCATCTGTCAAAAACAAAAGTTTAATAATGGATACATTGTTGTGGGAAAAAATAACTCATTATCTTTCCCTTCATTTTTAAGAAAACATTGACGCAGACCCCCAACCCTCGGGATGAGATCTGCCACAAGATCATTCCAAATCCACTTCGAGCCAAAATGACTCCTTTGATTCCTGCTAAAACCTCCAGTGAATCCACAGGTCCATTCCCCAAAATCTCCACCTGCGCAAACATGCACAAGGTGCAAATTTTCACCTGCATACGGCCTCCAACATGATCGTGACCTTTTCCCGAAAAAAGGATTTCGGATTTCGGGACTTCGTGAGTCCTCCTATCGAGAGTCTCTTCCTCCTCGATCCTCTGAAACCCGATATTCCAAAATGGCCTTAATGACGGTTATCCCCTAGTTAAACCATGTTCTATGTGACCACCTTCCTCGTGACCACAACCTACCTCCAAAGGCGCATCACTTTGTGACTTCGGGATTTCCAACGCCAAGCGTCCTAATTCTATCTTCAGAATGCCCGAAATTCCAATCCCCGAAATCCCAAAATCCTTGGCTGATTTCTCCTCCAAAGGATGTTTCGTGTTTCATGACTTTAGGACTTCCGATGTGAAGTGTTTCGACTTTTTGTCTGGGGGATCCCCGAAATGCCGAATCCCAATATCCTGATACCAGGTGTGACCGTAGCCCCACTCCTTGCTACGTCACATTTCACGACTTCGGGATTTTCATCTCCAAGAGCCCGGATTCCTTGTCTCTAGGACTTCTGAAATCCTGATCCCCGGTATGTCGAAAAGTCGGCTTCCTATCACGTACCTTCAATGCTTCGAGGTTTCGTGCTTCGGGACTTTGCGATCTCCATTGCAACCCCTTGCTCTACTCTCTTCTACGGGATCCCCGGTACGCCGAAACCTGGTATAATATTTTCAGGGATTTTTTCGATGCCTCGATTGCTGCCACGTATCCTCCTGTTGGATGGTCCCGATACTCTCGGTGTTTTGGGAGTTGCGACCCCAACAACACTAATCCTCGGTCCTTCGAACTCCCAGTATACGAACTCCTGGTAGCTCCCCGATCACTGCCACGTGTCCTCCACAAATGGATGGCCTTGATCGCTTCGGGACTTCGCAAGTTGCGAAGTTGAGAGACTCCTTCGTTCCACTCTTCGATGCCCGAATCCCCGAAATACGAGGATCTCGTGACACACGTCCTCCGCAAATGGATGGATCAGATGTCTTCGGGACTTCATAATTCAAGGGTCCCGACTCTTTCCCTTTATATCTCCCGGTAGCCGAAATGTCGAAATAGACCTTTCGTTCCCTTTTCACATACGAGGGTTAAACCTCGTGCAACTTTTCCTGGATACGTTGGCTATCAGTCCATGCACCCAGATCTGATAGCTTAGATCTCTTTCTCCTACACACTCTCCTCCTACTTGCCTGGACGTAGATTCAATGGTCCAGATCCCATTCTCTCCAGCTGATCTAACGACATCTGTGCTCCCTCCTGAGCTTGCGCTTCTTCCTAAACTTGGAAGACTTCCACAGTGTCAGAGACCTCGGTCTTTGCTTCCTTCAAAACCTATAACCTGGGGTCTCACCTGCGTTCTGGAAAACGTTGTCTCTCCTGAGCTTCCTCGAACTCAAACCCTCCAAAGGGTTTTCCTAACCTTTCTGTTCCTCCTTACAGCTATGGGCCTATGCGTGAAAGCACTGCTCCTCCTGAGATTTGTCCTCTTTGAATCCTTAAAGTATTCTTCGACCTCTGCACTCCTTGAAGGATCCCTATACACATGAAGGTGCTATCTATCCTGAGCTTCTTTGTTGCTCAGACCTCTAAGGGACTTAACCCTTTTCTCTCCCTCAGATGGAGATTTGGTGCCCTCTTGGCAACCACTTACTCAAGCAACTTCTTGTTGAGCCTGCAGGGTATTCAGAAACCCTGTGAAGGTCCTCCTCCTTGGACGCTCTCTATTCCATAACTCAAAGGAGTTCTCTTTGTGCACACAGGAACCTGTTCAATGCCCTCCTAACAGAGTGCTATAGAATCCTCAGTAATTCTATCTCCTTTCTGAACTCGAACCAGAGTTCTCCTACTTAATGCAACCTCTGCATCTACTCAATGCTCACCTGGCAGAGTTTCTCCAGAGTTCTCTCAGTGACTTTGTTTCCCTTAATGAACTCAACAAGATTTCTCTTCTGCACTCAGTGCACTTGCTCGATGCCCTCCTGGCAGAGCTATACAGAACTCCTCAGAGATTCTACCTTCTGCTGTGATTTCCTCTGCACATTCCTACCTCCAAGTTATTTAGTAACCTTGAGGTTTCTCCTTGAGCCAATGACTTAAATTGATGTGCCCTCCTAGCACGTCCTTGCCCAAATTCCGCAAAATTTAGGAGTGCATCTATGCACTGGCTTTCAGAACCCACAGTGTTCTTTCACACCCTCTTGGTATGAGGCCTTAAAGAACCCCAAACCTGAAATCAAAGAACCCACAGATAGCAGAACCTATATTTCCCTGCAAATGCACATCTACAGCATATAAAGAACACACAAAGACATTCATAAACACATAAAGACACACAGAAACTCATGCAGAAAATCTGCTCTTTATATTAATATGAAATGCCTCCTTTACAAGATGTTCTTGAGCTCAGAATTTGACAGAGTCTCGACTCCTTCTCTCCTCTACTCTAACCCTCATAGATTTCTCCTATCTCCCGACTCTACTAACTCAAAACAAGATCAAAAGATCTTTTACATGAGGGGGCTCTTCGAGCTCTTCCCTCCATCTCACCTACTCTCATTAACTACATTCATTTACATTGAATGGGTTGTCTAGTCCATATCGGAGCTAGATTCAGCCTTACAACCATTAAAGGCCTTCTTTAACTACAGCCTGCTCAAAGGCATGTCTTTGGCTCTACCAACCTTACAAACATTTAATACAAATTTCAAATTCAAAATTTGAAACGAGAGGGTTGCGCCTCTCTTCATCCCATTGAATGTGTATGATGTTGAGCTGGCTGGAACGTAGATGGGCTTTGGAGTGATGCTCCTGCATCATACTCCTCTTCTGTGAAAAATTCATGAGCTCCTGCTCATGAGATTTCCAGCATCGTTGTTGAAATCAACCTGGATCCCAAACAACTCTTTGGAGTTGTCCAACTGCTCCATTACTCTATTGTTGCTACTATTGTTGTTGTCCTACTGCTATGGCAGAACCTCTTCTTCTCAGCCTCTCTCTACTGGCAGCGTCTGTTGATCTGACCATCATCTTTCAGATCTTCTCAATCTTGTCATCCAGCTACTCCAGTGGCTCGCTCTATTCAGGCAGTCTCCTCTTCTGCAATTCTTCCTCATTAGTGGGTAGATCTACCAAATCTCCCATGCCATCTTCTTCATCCTTTGTGGCATTAAGTATCAATTATGTTACAAATTTCATCTTCGTAGTCCTATCACTGAGTTGTTGCTTAGCTTTTCCCCTTGACTGCTCTGCTACTGCCATATCTCTTTGTGTTGGATCAAGTCCAACCTCTCCCAGCTGCTCCTGGGGTTGGTTTTCTCCTCCTGCATCTGCTTCCAACTTCATCTGTTGGATGTGCATTCTTTGCACTATCACCCTTCTCTCTAGGGCTTCAATCTGCTCACATAGATCAAAAAAGGTCATGATGTTTGCTTCTTCTTCTTTTTCTGCTGCAAGCTCCAATGCTGCAATCGTCTCTGTTTCAGCTTCCTGGCTGAAAAATTTGAGCCATTCCTCGGAATGCTCATTTCCTTCTTCTGCTTGGGAAGCTTTTGATATCTGCTCCAACTCTTCCTCTTCTTTGACAGTCTCTGATAGCTGTGTTTTTGTTGCTGCTACATCGGCAACACAAACTCTCGCCTCAACTGGGCTACCTGGCAGGAATATTTTAATTCCTCCAATGATCAAAATGTCCTTCTGATCCTTCTCCTCTGTTAGTTGTCCTTGCTGATATGAATTCATCTCTGAGCTCATCTTCTCTCCCTTTCCCTCCTGGAAATATGGTATTTATCTGTTGCCCCCTTGGCAGTCTATGAGATCCTTGGATCTCATCTTATTGCCCACCTGGAAATTTGAATTTTCATTCCTGCCCTCTTGGCAGTCTATGAGACCCCGCAGTGATATCATCTCATTGTCGTCTTGGCAACATGAAATTTCCCTGTTGTCCTCCTGACAGTCTATGATATCTCGCAACGATCTCATCTCATTGCCCTCCTGGCAATTGGAAATTTCAGTTCTTCCCTCTTGGGAGTCTCTGAGATCTTCCAGTGATCTCAGCCATCCTCTTATCAGCCTTCGCTGTCTTTGGCCACCAATTCCGTGACTTGCCATTTTACCTTCATCCTCATGGGCCATTCATACACCCAATGTGATCTTGCATCCTACTACATATGCAGTGCAAGTTCCTCCATCCTCACTCTGATCTCAGCGAGCTCTTTATCCATCTCAGCTTTGCTTGGTTGCTGATAGATCTTCCTTCCATCGAGTCTATGGCCTTCAGTAGCCATTTTCCCACCTTCTATATGCCCTCCTAGAAAACCTGTTGTTGTCACTCTACAACCCTGAGTGCTCCCAGCGTCCGCTATAGTCCTCCCGACTGTCTTCTTGACTATTGCGTACCTGTGAGAAATCACCACATAGTCTCAATACTATGCCTTCCTTTGATACCAAACTGATGTGTATCAAAGTAATCTTTCTCCTCTCGCTTCCTCTACCTGCAATATACAAATAGAGTCAATCTCTGATACCACTTGACGTAGACCCCCGACCCCCAGACCGAGATCTGCCACAGGATTGTTACAAATCCACTTTGAGCCGAAATGACTCCTTTGATTCCTGCTGGAACCTCCAGTGAATCCATAGGTCCATTCCTTGAAATCTTCACCTGTGTGAACATGCACAAGGTGCAAAATTTCACCTGCACACAACCTCCAACACGACCGCGACCTTTTCCCGAAAAAGGGATTTTGGATTTCGGGACTCCACGAGTCCTGCTGTTGAGAGTCTCTGCCTCCTCGATCCTCCAAAACCCGATATGCCGAAATGGCCTTAATGGTGGTTATCCCCTGGCCAAACCATGTTCTATGTGACCACCTTCCTCGTGACCACAACCTACCTCCAAAGGCGCGTCGCTTCATGACTTCAGGATTTCCAATGCCAAGCGTCCCGATTCTATCTTCAGAATGCCCAAAATGCCGATCCCCGAAATCCCGAAATCCTTGGCTGCTTTATCCTCCAAAGGATGTGCCGTGTTTTGTGACTTTGGGACTTCCAATGTGAAGTGGTCCAACTTTATGTCTGCGGGATCCTCGAAATGTCGAATCCTGAAATCCCGATACTAGGTGTGACCGTAGCCCCACTCCTCGCTATGTCACGTTTCGCGACTTCAGGGTTTTCATCTCCAAGAGGTCAGATTCCTTGTCTCTAGGACTTCCGAAATCCCGATCCCCGGTATGCCAAAATGTCAGCTTCCTATCCTGTCCCTTCAACACTTCAAGGTTTCGCGCTTCGGGACTTCGCGATCTCCATTGCAACCCCTTGCTCTGCTCTCGTCTACGGGATCCCCAGTATGTCGAAACCCAGTATAATCTTTTCGGGGATTTTCTCGATGCCTCGATCACCGCCATGTATCCTCATATTAGACGGTCCCGATACTCTCGGTGTTTCGAGACTTGCGACCCCAACGACATTGATCCCTGGTCCTTCAAACTCCCGGTAGCTCCCCGATCACTGCCACGTGTCCTCCACAGATGGACGACCCTGATCGCTTTGGGACTTTGCAAGTTGCGAAGTCGAGAGACTCCTTCATTCCACTCTTTGATGCCTGAATCCCTGAAATACGAGGCTCTCGTGACACGTGACCTCCGCAAATGGATGGCTCAGATGTCTTCATAACTTCATAAGTCAAGGGTCCTGACTCTTTCCCTTTGTATCTCCCAGTAGCTGAAATGTCGAAATAAGCCTTTCGTTCCCTTTTCACATACGAGGGTTAAACCTCATGCAGCTTCTCCTGGATCCTTTGGCTATCAGTCCATGCACCCAGATCTGACAGCTCAGATCTCTTTCTCTTGTGAACTCTATTCCTACTTGCCTAGACGTAGTTTCAATGGTCCAGATCTTGTTCTCTCCAGTTGATCTAACAACAGTTGTGCTCCCTCCTGAGCTTGTGCTTCTTCCTAAACTTGGAAGACTTCCACAGTGTCAAAGACCTCGGTCTTTGCTTTTTGGGAACCCTGTAACCTGGGGTCTCACATGCGTTCTGGAACACGTTGTCTCTCCTGAGCTTCCTCGAACTCAAACCCTCCAAATGGTTTTCTTGACCTCTTTGTTCCTCCTTACAGCTATGGGCCTGTGTGTGAAAGCACTTCTCCTATTGAGCTTTGTCCTCTTTGAATCCTTACAGGATTCTTCAACCTCTGCACTCCTTGTAGGATCCCTACACACACGAAGGTGCTATCTATCCTGAGCTTCTCTGTTTCTCAGACCTCTAAGGGACTTAACCCTTTTCTCTCCCTCGGATGGAGATTTGGTGCCCTCTTGGCAACCACTTAATCAAGCAACTCCTTGTTGAGACTGCAGGGTATTCAACAACCCTGTGAAGGTCCTCCTCCTTGGATGCTTTCTATTCCAGAACTCAAAGGAGTTCTCTTTGTGCACATAGGAACTTGTTCAATGCCCTCTTGGCAGAGCTCTATAGAATCCTCAGTAATTCTATCTCCTTTCTGAACTCGAACGAGAGTTCTCCTTCTCAATGCAACCTGTGCATCTGCTCAATGCCCACCTGGCAGAGTTTCTCCAGAGTTCTCTCAGTGACATTGTTTCCCTTAATGAACTCAACAAGAGTTCTCTTCTGCACTCAGTGAGCTTTCTCGATGCCCTCCTGGAAGAGCTATAAAGAACTCCTCAGAGATTCTGCCTTCTGCTGTGCTTTCCTTTGCACAGCCCTACCTCCAAGGTATTTAGTAACCTTGAGGTTTCTCCTTGAGCCAATGAATTCAGCTGATGCGCCCTCCAACAACCATGGTGAACCATACTTTGGTGGAAGATAGGCTTGATGGAACAACCAACTTCAGTTCTTGGAAATCTAAATTTCTCATCACTCTAGAAGAGAGTGACCTAATGAAGTATGTTGAAGAAGTTGTACCAGAATCAGCCGATGATGCAAAAAAACATCAATGGAGGAAGAATGATGCAAAAGCCAGAAAGATCATCATCTATTCTGTGAGAGACCATTTAATCCCTCACATATCCAAATTGAATACATCTAAGTAGATGTATGATGCCTTGAAGAAGTTGTTTGAGAGAAAAAACACCAACATAGCACTTGCCTTGAGACACCACCTTCAGAACCTCAAGATAACGAAGTATGATACAGTTTCCACCGTCTTCATGAATATTTCAGAGATCAGAGGTCAATTGGGTGGTATTAGTGAATACATCTCTAATATAGAACTTTTCATGATTACCCTTAATGGTATTCCATCTTAATGGGAGCCATTCATTCAAAGTATCAGAGGGCGATCCAAATTACCCAAGTTTGATCATTTATGGGCATACTGTACTCAAGAGGAGACCAAACTTGCAGCTATAGGCATGCAATGTTCCCATCATGATGACAATCAAGCACTTGCCACTCATGCAAGGAAAATCAAAGAAAAAAGAAGAGGTTTTGACAAAACATTTAAAGGAAGGAAGTCAGCACCAACTTCTGAGCACAAAAATAAGGACATGTCAAAGGTTCAGTGCTTCAAATGTGACAATTATGGCCACTATGTGAAAAATTGTCCTACATGGAAGAAAGGAAAGAAACATGCTTCCACTACTAATGTTGATTTAGAACCACCTCAGAGGAAGTCAAGGAATGAAAGCATGAACGATGAAGATTTCTTCTTCATTTCATCCCTCTCAAGTATGGTTCCTACTAGTAATGATGTTTGGTTGATTAATAGTGGCGTTTCCAGAAATATGACTGGATACAGAGAGCACCTTACATGCTATAGTAGGGAAAGAATCTCATTTTCATATTGTACTTGGTGATGATGCCATATATAGTTTAAAGATATTTGGATCCACTTCCTTACAATTGGATTCTAGCACCCCACTCCATTTGAGTGATGTATTATTTGTACCTGTAATGAGAAGGAACCTTGTCTCTATTTCATCCTTAGAGAACAAAGGCTACAAGGTTGGTTTCTCTGATGGAAAGGTTCTTACATCGAACAATAACTCTAGTATGGATTATGCTCGGGTCATTGGTGTTGGATAGGACAGATTGTACAGATTGATTGTTCGACCAATTCAAGCCTTAATACATGATTCTATTAGTTTGAGTGAACTATGGCATATGAGACTTGCTCATTTACATTATAGAGCTCTTCCTTCTCTATGGAAGATGGTGACAGGCCTTCCAAAGATCCATGTTGAACACAATGGCATTTGAAAAGGTTTTTCTCTTGGAAAGAATGCCAAGGGGTCCTTTCCGAGCAGCGACAAAAGATCCAAGGGGATCTTAGACTTGGTTCATATAGATTTATGTGGACCCATGACAAATGCTTTCACAAGTGGATATCTATACTATGTGATCTTCATTGATGACCACTCTCGAAAAAATGGATTTACTTATTGAATACCAAGGATGGAGTCCTTGCCAGATTTCAGGGGTACATAGAACAGGTCGAAAACCTGACCAGAAAGAAGATTAAAGTGTTGAGATCAGATAATGGAGGAGAATACATCTCCCAGGATTTCAATGATTTCTACATTGAGGCAGGGATCAACAGGGAGTACATTGTTCCTTACAACCCTCAAAATAATGGTGTCGTGGAGAGGAAGAACATATTTATTGTTAAGGTAGTCAAGGAAATGATTCATGATCAACATTTACCTATGTTTTTGTGGGCATAAGAATCCATGACTGCAGTGTATGTTCAAAACATAAGTCCATAATACTTTAAGGAACATGACTCCCGAGGAGGCCTTAACTAGAGTGAAGCCTGAGGTTGGACACTTCGGGATATTTGGGTGTCCAGTATACATTCATATATCTAAAGAGAAAAGGACCAATCTAGACCCTTCAGGAAGAAAGGGTACATTTGTGGTGTATAGTGAGTCTTCAAAGGAATATCGGATATACATCCCTGGTCAGAGACAGATTGAGGTGAGAAGAGATGTTACCTTTGAGGAGGAGGTATTCTTCATGATATCTAGAGGATATCACATAGATATTGATAGTGAGAAACAAGAAGAGATGGTTTCTTCTCCCCCTCACCCTCCAACAGTTCATAGGGAGATAGTTGAGCTTATTGATCCCATTGATCCTGTACCTCCAGTTGATGTTCCCATAGATATTTTAGTAGGTCAGAAGATACCTACATGGGCTCGTCATACTCTGCAGGAGGCAGAAGGACACATGCATCTCCTTGTGGTACCTTCCGAGAGAGAAAGATACCTCAGATATATTCGTGCTATGCCACAACTATGAGCCAAATCATTGATCCTGAGCCTTCATGTTATGAGGAGGCATCTAGTCAACCAGTATGGAGAGATGCCATGATGGAGGAGTATCAGTCCATCATGAAGAATGATGTGTGGGATATTGTTCTGAGACCTGAAGTGAATTCTATAGTGACTTCCAAATGGATATATAATATCAAACATAAAACTAAAGGAAGCATCGAGAAGCACAAAGAAATATTTTTTGCTATAGGATTCTCTCAGGTGGAGGGAATAGATTATGATGAGACATTTGATCCTATTGCTCGATACACTTCTATCGGGACAATTATTTACCTCGCATCATCCATGGGTTGGAAACTACATCAGATGGATGTGAAGACAACCTTTCTCAATGGAGAGATTGAGGAAGAAATATACATCGAGCAACCAAATGGTTTTGTCATACATGAGAAGGAGTCTCATGTGTGTAGGTTGAAGACGGCCCTTTATGGACTCAAGCAGGCACCTCGAACTTGGTTTGCGAGGATTTATGGACACCTGAGGAGTTTGGGCTACCAAAAAAGTGTTGTTGATCTCAACCTGTACTATAAGACTGTTAACATTGAGGCCCTGATTCTAGTCCTCTAGGTTGATGATTTATTTCTCACCGGTGAATAGAGCCTTATTATTGAATTCAAGTATGTGTTGGCCTCTGAGTTCGAGATGAAGGACCTTGGTATGATTCACTACTTCTTGGGACTAGAGGTGTGACAAATAATTGATGAGATCTTCCTAAGTCAGGGGAAGTACACAGTTGAGATATTGAAAAAGTTTTGGATGCTAAACTGTAAACCCATGGCTACACCAATGGTGACGAATCTAAAGGAAATAAGTGTGTCTTCTTCCAATTCTGACGAGATTGATATGAACCCATGCAGACAACTGATTGGACTATTGATGTATCTAGTTAACACCAAACCAGATATTTTCTGTGCAGTGAGTGCACTTAGCCAACTTATGAGCCAACCGAGACAGACACACTCGATTATTTTGAAGCATGTGTTGAGATACCTATGAGGAACAATTGGATATGGTGCGATATATACTTCTAGTATTGACATGAGATTGGAGGGATATAATGACTATGATTAGGCAGGGAGCGCAGTAGACAGGAAGAGCACCTCCGGGTGTTGCTCCACTTCGGGATTTTCCATGGTTTCCTAGTGTAGCAGGAAACAAACTTTTGTGGCCTTGGGTACTGCAGAAGCAGAGTACATTGCATTGGGTTTGGAAGTCTATGAAGTAGTGTAGCTTTGCAGGCTGCTTGCATATTTATTTGGACATGTCCTAGATTCCATCGTTTTTCATTGTGATAACCAGAGTTTTGTGAAGCTCTCAGAGAATCTAGTGTTTCATGACAAATCGAAACACATTGAGAGCAAGTACCATTACATATGAGACATGGTGCAAAGGAAGACAATATTTGTGAAATACCTTCCTACAAATGAGAAATTTGTTGATGTTCTTACCAAACCCCTGACCATGATGAAATTCGAGTACTGTCGTGACAAACTTGGTGTGGCAGAGTGATCTGAAAAGATATTTTAAATGACTATGGTTGAGTTATTAAGCATGTGTTGATTAACCAATTAGGAAGCTTAATGAAAGAGGAATAAGATATGAGAATATATCACAGCCATATAAACATGTACAGAAAAAAAATGAAGCAATAAACAACAACAAACCATAACACCAATGTGATAACGGAGTTTGACAATCTCACCTACGTCTTTGGGCCTTTGTCTCAGTGGGTGAGGTTTCTTTATTTATATTCAAAGCTCAATAAGTACATCACAACAATGCCAAAAGGCTACAAGACTTATCTGGTCTTGTTCTCCCAGATCTCTAGAACCCAACAGAAGAAACGACACACAAATCGGATGCCCGAAGCTCCCAAAAATGGCCCGCAAAGGTGCGCTCCTCATCAGCTTCTCTGCATTAAAATGGCTTTGGCTTGGCTTTCCTTCAGCATAACTCTACTCTGAATCTTCTCCCATGGCCTTAAGAAGGCCTGGTTTATATAGACCTGAAGTTGGTAACCATCTCCCAACTTCCTCCCAAGATCTGGCCTCAAAAAGGGCCCAATATCACCCAATATTGGCCAAAATCTTCAATAACAAGCCTAAAAATCATAAAGAAATCACTATTATATAGTGAAAACCCATTTTATGCAAAATGGTCATCTGGCCACTATTAATACAATGTAATGGCACCATGCCCATATAATGTGCCCATGTCACGGTTATAGTCCTCGAGTGAAAAGGAGGGCATTGTTGGAGGTTAGCCCCAAATATTTGGCACCCTTTGTTGATAGATATGTGACCTAGGCATTTGTAGTGGAGTGCCTTCGAAGAGGTGTGGTCATATAGTGTAATGAAACCCACAGACTGGGGCTTATCCCCAGCCCCCTTCCACCTCCATTTAAACATTACAGACAATTTAATAAATTTAATGTGGCATGATATATCAAGTAATACCTTTGGTGAGATGTTTCTCGGCCCTTTGTTAAGGCTCTATGCTTGGTGGGGATGTTTGGGGTTCTAAACCCTTAGACCCATAAAATTTTTCACTTTCTAACGATTGTTGGGGTGCCATGTGGCAGCCCACGTCTGGGCCATGTGGCACCATTTAATTGGCCCATGAAATGCCACTTGTTGCAATGGGATTCACCCATATGTTAGCGTCGTACCCTACCCAATCAACAATCGCCAAATCAGCACACTTGTTTTCCACGTGTCCATTGACTGTACCTGCCACTTGTATGGTCAATGGACACGTACCACCCTTTCAGTGGTGACACGTCTCACCTCCTGGTTCGTCCACGCCAGCTGTACAAAACCTGTTCTCAGTTGTGCCTCTGCCACATGTCACGCTTCCATGTCATCATGATGACATCATCATGATGACATCATCATGACGTCATGTTGACATCAACATTGACTTTTTGTTGTTGACCTGTTTGACTTTTTGCATGTTTGGAAAAATGATCAGAGTGTGATAACTCTTGCATACGGTGTCCATTTGAGAAAGTAAATATATGACCAGAATCAGCGCAACGATCCGGTCGCAATGGAATTGGCTTCATTCGATTTCAGGAACTTTCATTTTTGAGCCTTTTCTGGACCTAGAAAGCATCCTGAACCTAATTCTGGATCACACCTCCCCACTAAAGAAACTTTTGGTCCCAAAAAGGTTATTGACCAATCAACAAGCTCGGGATAGGCCACCCGTCTTGTCCACTATCTCTGAATTCTTTCATGTACACCTGTCTCATCAAGATCAACTGTAACATAATCATGACAACTGACAGCATATTGTTATCCATTTGAACTCTGTCACATTTTACCGAAGCCACTATCATCCATGTTGATAACATTACTAATGATAGTATCAAAAATATGACTGCAAATGAGATATACTTGTAATATTTGCACAATTTGAGCTTATCTTGAAGCAAATTGTGATTGATTTTCCGTTCAACAATCATTTCATGTTCTTTCTTAAGATCAATTACTTCATTTGAAACAATTATTGGTTTCTTTCTTGCTTGAACTGCCATCTCTAATTGTTCCATAGTTTGAATAGTTTTAGTTGCCTTTAAATGATGAGCATGAACCACATAATCTTGACCTGCTTTGGTTAATTTATATTGATTCTTTGTCCTGTAGAAGATTTCGTTACAATCATATAAATATGGACTACCTAATACCATTCCACATTCTCTTAGTGGCACTACATCACATGTTACCTCATCCACATACTTAGATGAAATTGCAAATTTGATTGTGCACTTCTTTTTTATGTGCATTTGATGATGATTGCTTATCCATTTAAGTGTGTAAGGATTATGATGTACTTGTGTTTTTAACCCCAATTGCTTGACCAATTCTTTTGAGATTAGGTTAGATTAAGATCCACTTTCGATTAATGTGTCTATCTTAGTGTGTCCCATGATTATGCTTATATGAAACAAGTTACTTCTACAATCAACGACTTCACCAATTTTACCTATCATACCAACCAATGAAACCTTTGATTCATCACCTGAATCCGATCCCAAGTATATGGGTCTTGTTGTCACTGCAATTGTTTTCCTTCCCTTCTTTTCCTTGAACCACTTTGGACTCTTCTCAGGATGCAACTTCCAACAACGGTCTTCATCATGCCCCTCTTTCTTGCAATGCTTCCAAGAGGGCCTCTCTTCCTTTCTCACCACTGAACTTGCCTTTTTGCCTATCCATTTCCTCTTGTCCTCTTTCCTTGAAGGTGATTCCCCTGATACACCTACTTTCCTTACTTCAATATATGTCCCTTGAACAGAAACCTCATCAAGGTTAGTGGGTCCAAAAATGAATGCAATGTTTCTAATATGTGTAGGTAAAACTCCTATATACTTCATAAGGGTTTCCTGTGTATGTAAAGGGATATCTAACATCAATGCCATTTTATGAAAGCCATATGTATACTCTTGCACTGTTTTTCCTTTTCTTAGTTTTAAACCTTGACATTCAATTAACGCTTTTTCTTTATAACCCAAAGGACATAATTGTTTCCTAAGTGCATAAATGAAACTTTTCCATGATGTAAATACATTACCCACTTGTTGTGTTTTGTTTTGCAACCTATTTTGCAACCAGATGAGAGTTGTGCCTGCAAGTCTCAAAGATGCCAACTTGATTTGTGTGTCCTCATACTTGATATGTTGCATACTGCAATAGACCTCCATCTATCTGACCTAATTTTCAAGTTTCTCTGCATTAACTTCACCATCATATATGGGTAACTCAAATTTAACATTAAGTTTCAATAATGGCATTTCATTCTTATGTTTATGAACATGTTTCTTTGCATTGGATTTAGAACTTGAATTAGAAGAAGAAGGAGAAGAAGGAGGTGATGATGGAGGTGAAGGAGGAATCTGAGGAGGATCCTCTCCTTCTTCACTTTTTCCCTTTGAAGATTTACCCAAAACAGGTTTCTTATGTTCCAAGTAATCTTCATACAAAACTTTCATTATCTCCAACATGGAAAATAAATATTTTCGAAACTCTTTATCATCTTGAGAAAGTCCCTGTTCTAATGCCATCTTATTCGTGTGAGAAGTTCTCTTTCTCAATCCAATTAATGGATTCTCTTCAAAAATATCACCTTCACCACGCTGTATATTTTCCCTAGTTAACATGCAAAGCTCAAATCCAAATGTCAACTAGCTCTGATACTACTTGATCTGAAAAGATATTTTAAAATACTATGGTTGACCATAACACCATAACAACAGCAAACCATAACACCAATGTGATAACTGAGTTCCACAATCTCGCCTACATCTCCGAGCCTTTGTCTAAGTGCGTGAGGCTTATTTTTTTCTGTTCAAAGCTCAATAAGTACATCATGGCAGTGCCAAAAGGCTACAAGACTGATATGTTCTTGTTCTCCCAGATCTCTAGAACCCAACATAAGAAACGACACTCAAATCGGATGACCGAAGCTCCCAGAAATGGCCTCCAAAGGTGCACTCCTCATCAGTTTCCCTACATAAAAATGGCTTTGTCTTGGCTCCTCATCAGCATAAGTCTACTCTGAATCTCTTCCCATGGCCTCAAGAAGGCCTGGTTTATATAGGTCTGAAGTTGGTAACCATATCCCAACTTCCTCCCAATATCTAGCCTTAAAAAGGGCCCACTATCTCCCAATATTGGCCAAAATCTTCAATAATAGGCCTAAAAATCATAAAGAAATCACTATTCTATAGTGAAAACCCACTTTATGAAAAATATGGGCATAAGCCCCCAATATAGGCGTGCGCCCGCTCTAAACTAGGTCATATGGATAAGAGGTGGCCAAGCGCCAGCCCAAAGGGCTGTGCGCTGGCTCCTCATCCTGAAATAAATGGTCATATGGCCACTATTAATACAATATAATGGGGCAGTGCCCATATAATGCACCCAGGTCACGGTTATAGCCCCCAAGTGAAAAGGCAGACATTGCTAGAGGTTAGCCCCAAATATTTGGCGCCCTTTGTTGATACATATGTGACCCGTGTCTTTGTAGTGGAGTGTCTCTGAATAGGTGTGGTCATATAGTGTAATGAAACGCACGGGCTGGGGCTTAGCCCCAGCCCCCTTCTGCCTCCATTGAAACATTACACACACTTTAATAAATTTAATGTGGCATCATATATCAAGTAATACCTTTGGCGTGATTGTTCTCGGCCCTTTTTTAAGTCTCTATGGTTGGTGGAGATGTTCAGGGTTCGAAACCCTTAGACCCATAAAATTTTGCACTTTCCAACGATTGTTGGGGTGCCACGTGGCACCATTTCATTGGCCCATGAAATGCCACTTGTCGCAACGAGATTCACCCATGTGTTAGTGTCGTACTCTACCTAGTCAGTATACTACCCAGTCAACAATCGCCACAGCACACATGTCTTCCATGTGTCCACTGACTGTACCTTCCACCTGTACAAGCATGCCACGTGTCACCCTTTTAGTGATGACACGTGTCACCTCCTAGTTGGTCCATGTCATTTGTACAAAACCTGCTGTCAACTGTGCCTCTGTCACATGTCACTCTTCCACGTCATCATAATGACGTCGGCGTTGACATTTTGACTGTTGACATGTTTGACTTTTGGTGTTTGGAAAAACAATCAGAGTGTGATAACTCTCACATACGACGTCTGTTTGAGAAAGTAAATATATGGTCAGAATCAATGCAATGAGGTGGTTGCAATGGAATTGGTTTCATTCAATTATGAGAACTTTCATTTTTGATCCTTTTCTGGACTTGGAAAGCCTCCTAGATCCAATTCTGTATCATAGAGAATGCCTCCCACTCTGAAAGGGAGTGTTGATGTTTGCAGCTTCCTGAAACATTCTCCAGATCATACTCCTCTCTAACTGAAGTGAATTGATCTGTGATGACACTTATCTGAGAAGGGATAAGTGGGTTTGGGCTTATAGCCCAAAGTCCCATGTGGAAAGCACTTGAGTACATGTCAAGGGAGTTGACCCTTGACTTCACACACTATGGGAGTTGAACCTAGTGTTTCTATAGGTTGTAGCCTCTAGAAGTCGACATGGGAGTTCCATGTGTGACAAACATGCTTTGGATCATACTCCTCTGTGAATTGAATTGAGTTGATCTATGAGGACACTTATTTGAGAAGGGATAAGTGCATTTGGGATTATAGACCAACGTCCCATGTGGAGAGAACATGAGGGCATGTCAAGGGAGTTAACCCTTGACGTCACACTTTATGGGAGTTGACCCTAGTTTTTCTAGAGGGTGTAGCCTCTAGAAGTCCACATGGGAGTGCCATGTGTGACAAACCTTTTGCTACTATGGTGGTTGTGTACCAATGGAGGAGATTGTGTGTCTCTGGATAGTAGTTGTGTACTACTATGGAAAGATACTTCCCTAACTAAGAGGGAGTGTCGATGTTTCAACATCGGGCGAAACTTCTCCTAGATTGGGCTGCAGACCAAGGGAGATAGGATACATTTATCATAAAGGTGCACTTGTGATAAATGGGCCCGGACCTAGTCCTTCTTTGATCATGACAACGAATAATATGGACTCGAGGTGCTTGAGGTGTTTTCCACATGTTAGTTAGCACCATGCTAACATTCACTCATGGGGGTGCACCTATGGTGAACAACCTTTGTTGATAATGTTTCCCTCGTTAAGAGGGAGTGTTGATGTTTGAACAACATTGAGAATACA